>JAECUM010008426.1:0-62130 GCA_016617855.1 Megalonaias nervosa | reverse complement strand
TGGATGTGAGAGAGAGAGAGAGAGAGAGAGAGAGAGAGAGAGAGAGAGAAGAAAAACAATGAAATCCTTTCAATAAAGTAACCAAATTTAGAACAATAATTGTAGCTTACAGAACTCAGAAAATCCATAAATTAAGAATTGTTCAGAGTAATGTTGAATGCACATTGTTATGTTATAAACACCTGTATCTGTTTGGTAGCCGTCATAATCATTATTGTCATTTTCAAATGAAGACACTCACCCCGTTGTCATGCAGAGTACCGTATTTGCAAGTTCCATTCAACTGGGAGCAATTTGTGACAATGGCAATATCTGGATTCAGCTGCACTGTCGCCAAGTTTCCAGCCACAAATTCAGTCACGGTTGCTGCTGCTGGACCTATCGCCTCCCTGAGCAAACACCCTCCGGAAATCCAAATGATAGCCAGGTATACCAACGACGTGATGAGAATGGCCAGAAATGTGCCTTTTGGAATTGCTTTCTGTGGATCCTGTTGGAAAAGGGATGGGAAAGGATTATGGGCAGGTAAACAATGACTACGCATTTCCCACCGAAAGAGTTATTGCGGTCTTTGAAGATATGGTACAAAACATTTTATAAACAGATAAAGTATATAATAAACTTTAAACTTTTACTATTAGTGTCTAAATTTATAATGAAAAGAAAATCATCTAAAATCCAACACTATATATATATATATATATATATATATATATATATATATATATATATATATATATATATATATATATATATATATTCCTTCTATTCTGACCTTCAAAGATATATTATCGTGGAGAGTCTTCCAGAAATGACTATCTGTAATTATTGTGCATTTTAGATTATTCCTAGTTAACGTCAAATCTTTCTGGGGTTTTCGAATTTTCAATGCTATTTATAAGGCATAAAATGGAAAGAAAATAGGTGTCGGCAATAATTCTCTACTTTACCTTCAGATCTCCAGATATGTTTGCACCGGCCAGGATGCCAGTTGCTGATGGAAAGTAGATTGCAAATACCGAGAAAAAACTATTTCCTTCCGTAAATCCTGGGCCAAAGTTAGTCGTAAATGTATGTCCTGTAAAAGGAAATAAATGTATTTCTCACCTTCCAAAGTATTTAGACTGAAAAATGCAAGTATGCTCCCATTCCTGTTGCTACATATCATAGATATTAATGAATGCTTTGAGCACACATATTATCCATAGCTTTTCATTCAATTCGTCAAACAATTGCTTCATTGCCAAAAAAGGAATTCAGCAACATTGACTGTAATGGAACATGCAAGCTGTATCAAATAAACATTACACTGAACGTATTCAAACTGAAGCTTTTCTGACTTGAATAAATGAGTACCCGAAGCATTATAGCGGGATATTCCTACGAAAATAACATGTTTCTATTTAATTTATTGCTCGTGAAACTTAACGTCTCCTGATAATTTTGAAAAGACGCTTATGAGGTACATCATTCCAACACCAAATCTAAGAACGTGTTCATTTTTAAAGCTATGTAGACAGATAAACGATCAAATGTCCTCCTCATCTTAAATGTAACCTAACAAGAACAGATCCAGAATTTAACTTTCTTCTCAAGGTTCGATTCTAGTATAGTACTTTGGATTTAATATACGTCACCAGTTTAATTGCTCTGAAAATATGTATTGTTATTAATGAAAAGAGTTTCGTCGACGAACCCACTGACCTTCTCAAACTTATTTGTATCAACTATTGCTCAGTAGAAAACGTTTATATCAATAAGGGTGAGAAAACGTATAGTATTCTTACCGTTGTACCCCACCACACCCTTCCATTTTTTCTCAGTTGATGGCGGTAGGAATGTGCCGACAAAGTAGTTGACAAGTGCTACCGTCAGTATTACCAGCAACATAAGTTGAGCCTAGAATAAAGATGTTTCTATCCTAACAAGACAGGCACATAGATGCATGGGAACAGACAGACAGACAGATTGACAGACAGATAAAATGATGAAGTTCATTCGTCTCTTATTGGTCGCATTAATACAAACTACTTGCTCATTTGTATTCACGTAACCATCACCAACATGGTGTACAAGGTAGAACAAATTATATAATCTAATTATAATCGCATTGTACAACCTAGATTTATCTCAACCTGCAAAAGAGATTGCCCCATACCACTTTTGATCTAGCCATCCAACTGGAAAATAAACCATTGTTTACTTGTTCATTTAGTACTGTAAAACTATTTAAGTTGACGTGAGGAAATTGATAGCAAGAATGTTGTGGTCCTCTTTTCTCGACAGCTGACAGAACGGCTCCCACTTTTAAAAGCCTATTAACTTGCAGATTTCTGGTAATATGGCATGCAGGGCAACTCGTTTTAACTCTGAGGATTAAAGGCGAGAAAAGGTTCGACCCGAACGGGGACTTCAGCCTCAGATGATTGAATGGTGTTTAAGTGAGGATACATTTTAAGACAACAAGATATGTATTTGAAATTACACTTCTACAAAACTTGATCAAAGCGCATTTCATCGATATCAGTGGTCACTGATAACTGGGTCACTGGAGCATTTTAACAGATCCTCTTGTGGCCTCGATCTCACGGAGCGACGCAAGATGTCTGTTTTGAATGATACTATATTAACCTAAATATACTTGAGTGAGGCTTATATTTCATGACGTTCTTGCGATGTACAGATTTTATGAGCACATACAAGATGTTAATCTGCAATTTTCCGACCGAAAGAAAAAAGATACATATACTGAACGAGAGAAAGAATTATGACACGTATGTGGACAAGATAGGACAAATCTAACCATAGGCAAAAACTGTATCATACAGTTAATCAGCCTTGTCTATAACAAATATTAAATTCCAGCATCTTAATTTGTCTATCCTGTTTGTTCACATGGGAAGTACTATTAATTTAGCGTTCAAGGGTATTAATTACACACTTTAGTATACATTTTTAGATAAAACACTAATGCATATGATAATAATATACACTATTTATGTTTTGAATACAGATTTTAAACAAATATTAAATACGTAATATATTGTGATATAATAATAATAATAATAATAATAATAATAATAATAAGGAATCCAAATTAATAAGGACTCCAGATCGTAAAATTGTAACAGAAAAATAATTACCTTTGCCTCCCAGTCCAGACCAATTATAACAATGGCAAGCAACAGGACACACGTCATGGCTCCAATAATCCTCACCTCATGTAGCAAGTCCCCTGTTACGAACGTATCGTGCTCCTTAAATGAAGATAAAGTTGACTAAGTAGACTTTGAAACATGTGGGGAGAGCATTTTCAAATGGCAATAGGTTTTTTATGAGTAAGTATGTTTTATTTGCAATAGTATATAATGTATATTCCTATAAACCCAAACACAGTAGTAATATTGCTTTAAGTGGCTTCATTAGCACCAGACAATTAAGAAATCAAATGAAAGTATTGAATCCAGCGTCTAATATCGCTTTGGATGTTGATACAATGTGATCGTACCCACATAAGATCTCTAACAGTCTCCGCAAAGCCAACAATGTGCATGGCTGCACCGAGGGCACTCGCCAAGGAGAAGACGACACCTATCGCTGCGCCAAACTCTGGACCAAGACTTCGGGATATCATGTAATAAACCCCTCCTGTAATAAAAATCACTTTATGCACAAAAGGCATTGGAACTTCTTTTAATTACAAAGTGTCGTAAAACGATGAGGGAAGAGGAAGAGAAAATTTGATAGAAAACAAATTGATTAAGTTTTAATTCGGCAATAATTGTTTATCGGGAACTGTTTGCTTCATAGCTATCATATCATCTACCAAGCTTTCTCCCTCATGTTTTCATTTGTTATATTTCATTCATTTTATTCGTCTTTTAAAATATGCACTGTTACAAAAGAAAGATTGCAATCGGCCAAATGAAGAATTTAATTCATATGCCTAAATAGCTACCATTAGCAACACAGATAAGCAAGTGAGCTGGAAACTGAAAATAATATCATGAAATGTTATAAACATTTCTTTTAAATATTAGCATAATAATGCGTTTTTGCGATTTGGTTTATAAAAATTCTACCATAGCAAAACGACCAATCCGATTCAGATGACCAGGAAAGACAAACAGATTTTCATTGTAACGTAAGCATCGTGCCAATTTGTAAAGGAAAAGCTAGACCTCATATCTGGATAGTAAGCTTAAGACTAATTTATGTTAGCAAACAGAGCATATCCCTATTTGTTATACTTACACTTGGGCAGAAATGAATGGAATCATTCCTCTGCCACTACAGTTCTTTTGATCATTTCTGAGAAAATTAATAATTTTGGCCATCCGAAATGAGATCAAACTTTTTATTTCTTTCTAATTATCTAATAATTGAGCAACCTTTTGATATGCGTGTCAGGCTCTGGAAATTAGTGAATCGGAAGGACTGTAATGGTTATAAAAGATGCAAACAAATGATTGCATAGCAAGGTAAAGTAGAACAAATATATCCATTAAAATATGGCGACCTTAAAGCATGTGAGTCAGAGATTAGGAACTTTTATCCAGTCGATCTTGAAAAAAAGAAGTGCATAAATGAAGCAAACGTTCAAGTGTTATAGTCATTATTTGCACGCTTGTAATAAATCAAGGGTGGTACTTCAGCAAATATATTCAACCCTCTCCTATTACTTTGAATACATTTTCCCTATCAAACATGAAACTTAGGAAATTCGAAGTACAATGCTTATCGAATACAAGACAACTCTATGGTCAAACAAAAAAAAAAAAACGCAGCTGATAACTTGGTATGCATGTATTTATTTTTAATTTCAGTTTGTTGGGTTTTTTTCTATATTTTCATAAAGGTATGGCATTCTTGAGGAAACCATATCGCCATGGCTGCATGGTATGTCCTTGTGAAGGCACTACCCTCTGTTTATTTATACACGATATAACCATCAAAACTTTCATGTGCCGTAAAATACCAAACACCAATTAACTGACCTCCTTTGACCTCCCCGTTGGTGCAGATGGCAGACATGGACATGGTGGTGATTGTTGTGACGAGAGAGGACATAAGGACGATCACAGAGGCCAACCCCACACCTGCCTGTCCAGCAATCCATGTCAATCTCAAAAACAGCATCACACCAAATATGTTCAACAGACATCGTATCTGCAGATTTTAAACGAGAAAAGCATAAGTCGTCTTTGAAATTTTATTTTTCAACTTTAGTTGTATTATGCAAATGTGAATCTTACCTCGCAAAGTCGAAATCTGAACGGGAATGATGTTCTACCTGCATTACAAACAGTCTTGCGATAAAGAATAACATTTCCATGTCGTTTTGTCAAGGGCAACCTTTTGGCTGGATAATAGCAACGTTTAAAAATGAAACAATTTCATCAGCTGCTACATTTCATCCGCATATGTTACCTTAGCTTATGATTCAGGTCAGTTCAGGGAATGTGATTCAAGGTGGTGAAAATTACGGGTAAGAACATATTTTTTATCTACCCTGGACTACCTCCTCTAATTCTAAAATGGCTGGCGCTTTTAAAAAGAAAGAAGTTTGATTTTAATATCAAACTCTGTTTCAGTATCTATGGAGTATTTGACAGTAAAATGAGTATTATTATAGAACGAGTTTTTATTTTGAAATAGCATCGTTATAACGTTTACTCTAAAATGTTCCAGCTATATCATGTACATGCATCCTTCATACTATATTACATGTTGCTCAATGATCAGATCCGTAATACGATGCTCTCCTGATGTTTGGGAAAAAGTTTCTCTGCCCTCAAAATTACACTGTATGAATTTATGACATTTATTTGTAACAATCCAATCAGATTAGCACAGGTTTTAAATATTTGTAATGTGTTTTAGTTATGTGAACATCATCCATAATATCTACATAAGTGTTCAGTTGTGACGTGGTGGAAAATGTAAACGTTCGTATGAACTTCTAATTAGACAACTCACTAATACACCCTGTATCCAACCAAACTTGACCGCTGATACCGTCGTTGGTTTATGCACCCCTGCCTCTGCTTCCTTCTCGTCAACTAATTCGTCCCCAATGACGCTGAATGCGGCACTAGTCGGACTGCTTGGTTCAGGGAACTGAAAATAAGATCAGAGTCTTCGAAAAGTTAAACATCTATTGAACCATGGTGCTATCTCCTTGCCAATGCTTGATAAATGCGTACGATAAATATTTACCCCGTTATGTGATAATCATTCATTTTTCTTGATAGAGCAGAAATACGAATATTTTTATTCCGAATTATTTTGCAGTAAGATGGATGGGGGCATATGGAAGGCGACAAATAGGGAGAAGTTCTACTTCAGCATTTAGTAGTCCGAGGAGCTGCGAACATTCCCTGCATTAATGAACTTCCAGTTAGAAACTGACTCTGTAAACTCAACAATGCGTGCAATGTACTTAGGATAGAGTCGACGTAGAATGAGATAAGTCAAATCATAAATACCCAAATGAATGAAATGCTCTGATGGAGAGAGCTTTAACTTCTTCCCGTTCACACGAAAGCCTAGCTGAGAAAGAAAGGAGAGTATATCTCTTATATTCAGACTAGAATCACACTTACCATATATTTATGGATGATATCGATAAAACAACCTCAATCACCCATTTTTATTTACACAAATAAGTTCCATCGCAACCTGACGCAAATGTACTAGGCAGACACCTACAAGAACATTGTCAGCAAGGTCAATAAGCAGAGACGATGCTGCTAATAAATTCAGCATCAGTGTAGAAGTCGTCTGAAAACACGACGGTCAGTGGGGTGACCTTGTTCGCCTTTGCGGCATTCTTTTCCAAACTCAGGAACTCTGCGTGATATGTATTCAAGTGAATACGATACCATCCGGTAGAAAAGGAATCCGGGAGCTGATTCTCTGAGATAAACGGCTTCAGAAAGAAACAGAAACTCCCATATCGCCGCTGTGAAGCTAAACTCCGTTCTGTCCAAGTTCGGGTCGGGAAGAATGAAATGGTCAAGGTTTACACCACATTCACTAGGCGGATAGAATCTCCTCTTCCAGTGGACCTGTTATAATCGTGTATAACATGCCAAGCGGAGGAAAAGATGTGATATCGGCTCTGGGCTTCCTGCCCTAAAAGAGAAGTCACTAACAACGAACACGTCGACTCGACTTTATTGTCAGACGAATGTCCAGTAAAATCTGCGAAGCCGGGATTGTCAGCAGGATGTGCGGCTATACAGTCATGCTGTCGGACCGATTCGACTGTTCCCGTTACATGCGGTATAACAATCTCTTTTGCCGTGTGATGTGTCCCGCGATGGTCTTCGAACTTAAGCCTACGACTTTCAAAAGAGTATGGTTCACAGAAAAATTCTTACCATGCAATTTAATACTTTTACGTTTTTTTAATAGTATATTTATCCTGTAGGCCATTTTGAAATTGTTTGCAATATCATTATCTTTCATCATTTGTTTCATGGCGCATATTAAGCTTCAGTTCAAGGTGTTTATTTCATGGTTTCTGCCTCACTACAACATAGCCAGGACTGTGCTAGTATGTCATTAATCCCATATAAATACTTAGATTCTTACTATAATATTTGTGTCTCTGGTGTATTAAACTGCCCTTTTCGGCAAACTTCAAAATCAGTTTTACCTGCAAACCGATATATCGCACACATTGGATTCTGTAAAAAAAAATTAAAAGGTAAAATAAAAGGTAAGTGAAAAGGTCCTTATCAGTCAATTGGCCATTTTACTATTAAAAACCCAGATGTTTTCATTGCTATCTGTTTAGAATAGGATATTATTTTGTGCGTATGTCCAGATGTCAAAATAAAGGTTGTTTTGTTTCAATTAAACAATAATTGTATTATATGAATGAAATGACACTGTTAATATCAACTTGATGGTAAACATTTTAAAACTACTTCTTTTTGTGATTAATGAGGAAACAATTGTGGTGAGAAAGTAACTGATGGAGGTTTAAAACTGGTTGTAATGTGCTAAACATATTTCCTTCTGTTTCCATTTTGTTTTTAAATTGCTGTTTTAGTATTTTCATATCTTTTATAATTGTTTTTGTCTGTTTATAGAACTTTTAACATTTTATGCTTAGTTCCGCATCTTGTATGAGGTCCTGCCTTCGGATATGTACGACTAATTCTTATAATGGAAAGGACTTCAATCAACTGTGAACATTTGTAGCAAAATCCCAGGATAGGCGCATGCGAGTAGATGCATATGGACAGTGACAGGTGTTCATGAAAATACATACTGAGCAATGGGTAGTTGAGTCCTCTCAATCAAACCAGGCGCATTATTTTTGACCAATTAAAATTAAGTATCGAATTCACTGCGTAGTTACGCGTTGCTAACCGCCATGTTTGCTAGCCAGCGCAAAATCACACGCTTGATTACTTCTATATACCTTACACATATGAAAATATAGCAATGATAAGAGAATATATAAATAATTTCGCAAATAAGATTCTATATTTCACGCTTTGGTATATCATAAAAAATAATTATAATCATATTTCAAATATAAATCAAGCTGTTTTATAATAATGAAATTTGTTGTGCTAGAGAAAATTTGCAACAGAATTTTATATCTTTGACATCATTTATTTCAAATTTTGAATTGAATTTTTTTATTTTCTTGTAGAGTTTTTTTTATAAATAGGTGAAACTAGTAAAATATTCATTTTGTCTTTATTAATAGCAAGCTTTGTCCTGCCATTTATTGTAGTTTTGACATGCTGACATCTTATAAACTTATCTCTTACAAAGTACTGATTTTGTAACACCTGCAAAATGTTATGACATCTATGAATGAAGATAAGACTCGCCACACTAATCGTAATGAATGAAGATAAGGCTCGTCACACTAATCGTAATGAATGAAGATAAGGCTCGTCACACTAACCGTAATGAATGAAGATAAGGATCGTCACACTAATCGTAATGAATGAAGATAAGGCTCGTCACACTATTCGTAATGAATGAAGATAAGGCTCGTCACACTAATCGTAATGAATGAAGATAAGGCTCGTCACACTAATTGTAATAAATGAAGATAAGGCTCGTCACACTCATCGTAATGAATGAAGATAAGGCTCTTCACACTAATCGTAATGGATGAAGATATGTCTCGTCACACTAATCGTAATGAATGAAGATAAGGATCGTCACACTCATCGTAATGAATGAAGATAAGGCTCTTCACACTAATCGTAATGGATGAAGATATGTCTCGTCACACTAATCGTAATGAATGAAGATAAGGATCGTCACACTCATCGTAATGAATGAAGATAAGGCTCTTCACACTAATCGTAATGGATGAAGATATGTCTCGTCACACTAATCGTAATGAATGAAGACAAGGCTCGTCACACCAATTGTCATGAATGAAGATAAGACTCGTCACACTAATCGTCATGAATGAAGTAAGATAAAACGCGTTACACTAATTAGCCAATAAAGGTAAAAGAGCATGCCAATATACCCACTGTCGACGTGCCTGAAGTTGTTTATTTTGATGTGCTTTAATAATTTCTATCGTTTCTAATAGAGTATGATAAATGGTCATTTTCCACGGGACTGATAAAATTTAAACTTACTGGTTGATCAATGATACCTATATAGAATGATTTTGTCCGTCCAATGGAGGACACGAGTTAAAGCGGTGTAAAAACACTACATTCAATCACACAGGTAATTTTGTATAAATTGTTTATTTAATTATTTTTCCTCTGCTATCGAATTGTCTACTTGCCGTTTAGACCGCCAGCTACGTGCTCCAACTTTTGCCTGATTTTTACCATCGAAAATTCTAATATCGTGAATATATCCTTGTATGTAGTAGTTCAGGTCTAGGTAGCTAAAGTACTGTAGGAGGACGATCTAGGGACAATGGGATTTTAGTGTTAAATTTGGTCGTTTGCACTCTGGGGACAATGGGACTTTAACATGGGTGGGACTGTCTAGGGACAAGGGAAATTTAACATAGGGAATGTATAGCGACATGGGATTGGGACTGTCAAGGGACAACATGAATTGAACAGGGGTGACGTCACGGTACTGGACACTGGCAACAATGTTGCAAGTGGCTGACCTCAATCGGGCGGAACAGTGTGGCAAGGGGCTAACCTGAATAAGCGTTACTCTAGGGACAAATAGAGACATAGACATAGAGACATAAACATAGAGACGTGGTTAGAGACAGGGTTAGAGACATTGACATATTACACATAGATTTATGAACATAAATCTATCGCACAAAAAATCAACTAAAAAAAAATTAGGCAAGAGAGAATAGATATCTTTTCGAGGCAATGGAGTGGCCCTGAAAAGGGCCTTCGGTTTTTTTGGTTTTTTTTTTTTTGTTAACACCAGTCAGTTAACACAGAGGGCATCGCACGAATCTTCTTCTCTTCCTCAAACTTCGTCTGACCTCTGGACTGTAGATTAAGACTCTCTTCAGACAGCCTTGCCTCTCCACATAGATTCTTCGTTTCCAAAGGGCTGTCTCTGTGATCTGGGTACATGCCCATGATGATTTCACATACATGGGATAGTCCGGGTGGAACAGCATCTACGATAGGAGGGTAGACGATCCTACATTAGTCCACATCTTGTGACGAGAACAGGTGAATGGAATGAAATGAACCAGGGTTATTTATAGTGGAAGAGCGGATCGAAACGGATTGAGTTCTTTCACCAATCCTAACACGCGTTACAAAATTCAGTCACAATGCGGAGTCTGTCTTCCAGTCCGAAGAGAGCTACCTGTGACGTCACATTCCCTATATAGGTGCGCTAGCGTCTGTGCGCAGTAAATCAATGTGACAGTTAGAACATGACGGAAACTAAGAAGACAATGAATTGGGGTGCACCGACCGTGGAGACGAGAAGTGACGGCATAGTAGCGGCAACCAAAGCAAACACAGTCGTACTTCCAGAAGAGAATGATTTTAATTGAGATTTAGTGGATTTTCTCTCTTCTTGACAAGAATTTGTTCCGGTACCAGCACCTTCACCACCTTCTCCTTCCTTGCCGTACGTCGAGGATTTTAAACAGACGAAAAGAAGAACTGGATAAATATTTGCAACAGCAGAAAGAAGTAGAACAAGCCTTTCTCATTCAACAGCAACAGCGAGGAGAAGAAAAGGCAAGAAGAAAACGACAGGAAGAACAAGGTCTAGGAGAGAAGGAGGGTGGTGAAAGTCAAACGGTGACGGTACTCTTATACATCTTGGCAGAGTTATGGAGACTGAAACAAATGTATCAGACTTCTTTAATACGATCCAAGAGAAAAGAAAACCTTCCCGAGCCAAACAGTCCAACCCCGTCAACACACCTAATACGCGTGAGATACCAACAATACTAATTTCTACCAAATCGTCGACAGTAGCTGGTTCAGAAGTAGTCCTTGACCGTGGCAAAGGGATAAGGCTGTTAAAGCTCATTACGTCTCGTTCCTGAGTTTGTTATTAAAAAAAAAAAAAAAAAAAAAAAAACCAACGGCCCTTTTTAGGGCCACCCATCTCTCTCGAAAAGACACTACTCAATGTCTGCCAAAATCAAATAAAATTCAAATCCCTTTTTTTCCCCCATGATTTACGTGTGTGAGTGCGTGAGTGTAGGTTCTTATTATAAAAATCAAAACCAAGAGACATTTACGTTTTTTCTTTCTGGTATATTCTCTGGTACAAATTTACAATCCAATCTCACAACACATCACTTTAAAAAGTTCATTTTACTTCTTTGCTTTTTCACTCTCTCCGTTCTTTGAATCTCGTCACTGTCACGGGTTTTTCCTCTTCTTCCTCACTTTCTTCTCGTCTTCTTTTCTTCTCTTTCTGGATGTGTCTGGGTTCTACCTTTTCGGAGGGTACCTCTTCTTCCTGTTCTGAACCCCTCTCTTAAGTCTGCTCATGTTGTTTCTTAGGACAGTCTGAAGACCAATGTCCTTTGTCTTGACCATGATAACAGGTATCTTAACTTTTGTCTCTTTTAGTGCCTGTCTTACTTCGACGTTGTGGACATTCAGAAGACCAATGCCCTTTCTTCTGACAGATATAGCAAGTATCTTGACTTTTATCTCGAAAGGAGTGGGAGTAATTTTTTCGGCTTCTCTGAAGAAAACCTTTTTTCATTCCTGAAATGCAAAAGTTTTAAGACGTCTTAGCTCCACTCGACACGTTGAAAGTACACCCTCAAGAAATGCGTGGATCTCTGTTGTTTCGAGACAAAAATTTCAAAGACGGAAAATACATTCACGTCTATCATCACGATGAACATTTCGATGCCATTACTAGTATCACTGCATTCTTGGGATACGGTTATTATTGTGAGAAATGTAATTATGGTTGTAACAAGCGAGAGCAACACAAGTATTGTGGATCGAAATGTGAGAGATGTTTGGCCCCTAAATTCTGTCATGACGATGGAAAACAACGAGAGCATTACGCAACTTCTCAGCGAACTTTTGTCAGCCCAACCTGTTACCAACAACATCTGAAGACTCAAGGTTCACAGCAGAAAAGTGCTTGTCAACTCCTGAGATTGTGTCCTACTTGTGGACAAGTGATACGTAGCAATAATGCCAAGGCACACTTATCTCCAGAACGGAAACGATATTACATTTGTCGCCAAATCGTGGACTTGGAACACGAATGCTACATTCAAAAATACCAACCCCAACAGGAGGAGGAAGAAGATGACCAGAATAAGAAAGGCAATTTCATCTTTTTCGATTTCGGATGCACGCAAGAGACTGGCATTCATATTCCTAATTTCTGCGTGGCTCATCGAGCATGCGAGAAGTGCATCCAAGAACCGATCTTTTGTGATTGCCCTCACTGTAGCAAGATTCCTGGAGGACGTGAAGAAAAAAAAAATCTTTCGGGGACATAACACACTGGTCGATTTCACCCAATGGATCTTAGGCCTCATCGAAGAGACGTGGAGCCAAGAGGACATCGAACGTTACGGAGATTGTCATAGCTATGCCACGGCGATGGCTCACAGTTTCTCAGGATACGAAGGACAGTTTCTTCTGAAATGCGGAACAAGGCACCGAACACTCTAAAGTCACCTTGAACGGAGCCAAAATCGTCTCCATGAAAGTGGGACAAGTGCAGTTTAAAGATTCGATGAGTTATTTGGCCATGCTATTGAGCCGAAAGCCTAAACGTTTGGAATGACAGAAATGGTCAAAGGCTATTTACCGCACTTTTGCAATACCGAAACTAATCAACACGCCGTTCTAACCTATTTGTCTGGTGATCATTACTACGACCCGGACAACATGCGCACCGAACAACGAGAAGCTTTCTACGCTTGGTACCACACTCAAGCCTCAGACCCCTTCGACTTTCAGGAAGAAATGTTAAAGTATTGCCGTTCCGACGTGGACATTTTACGGCGATGCTGTAGAAAATTTCGAGAATTGTTCATGGGGCATGGGGGGATCGATCCTTTGAAAAAGCCTGCATCATTGCCAAAGCGTGTTCCTTAGTGTGCCGCAAACGATTCATGCCCGAGAAGACCTTGGCTGTCACACACCCTCAAACGACCAATTTTGTCAAACGCCAATACTCGGTCAAAGCCCTACGCAGGCTACATTACTCGTGTGACAAGGAAGACAAATGGATCCAACATGCCCGAAACGGAGGAGGTGAAAAGACCATAGATGGCTGGGACGTAGAAAACCCTAAGATCGTGTAAGATTTTAGCGGTTGCTTGTTTCACGGATGTCCGATCTGTTACCCTCAACGGTTCACCCAAAATCAGTTTTTACAACGTACCATGGAAGACTTGTACCAGGCACTTGTCAGCGGCGCTTAAAGCTAGAACAGCAAGGATACCAAGTGGTGGAAATGGGGAAACATGAGTACGATCACCGTTTGAAAACCGATCCCGAGTTTAAACGTATCGTGGAAAGTTACAATTTGGTGGACCCTCTGAACCCGCGGAACAGTTTGTACGGAGGACGGACGAATGCCACTTGTTTGCTGTACCATGCCGAGGAGGAGAAAGGAGATGAAATCAAATACTTGGACGTGTGTTCGCTGTATCCTTACGTGTGGAAATATTGTCACTTTCCCTCAGGACACCCACAATTGCTAACGAAACACACCCAGGAAGAACGCTCCTTGACAGGAACGTTAGTCAGCGTGGAATTCCACGCTGACTAACGTTCCTGTCAAGGCGCGTAGTTTAAAGCTCTGGACCTGGGATACAAATTATTAGAAGTGTACGAAATTTACCACTTTCCCAAGACAGAACAGTACCACAAGGGTGACGAAACTCAGAAAGGCATTTTCGCAGACTACTTGGATGACTTTTTGAAACTGAAACAAGAAGCCAGCGGCTATTGTTCCTGGTGCCACACTCCCGAAGACCAAAAGAATTTCAAAGAGAAATACTTGGAGCAGGAAGGCATCGCTTTAGACCACATCGAGAAAAACGAAGGAAAGCGATCGTTTGCCAAATTACTTGTGGGCGAAATGGCACAACGTCCGTATTTACCCAAGTCGGAGTATGTGACAGAACCGTCCTGCTACTTCCAGATGATTCACGACAAAACCAAATACATGAAACACGTGGACGTCCTTCGTGAAGACTTGATCCTTGTCAATTACGAAGAAGAACTGGACTATGTACAAGCCGACGAATTTGGAAATGTCATCATTGCAGCCTACGTGATAGCCCATGCTCGCTTGAAATGGTACGAAACTTAGAACTGTTAGGGGATTGTGTACTGTATTTTGACACGGACAGTTGCATCTACATCGATCGCCTGGGTCACCGACACCCTGACATCGAAGGAGAATGTTTAGAGGCTACGGACGAGCACCCCAACGACAAGATTCTAAGTTTTACTAGTGGCGGTCCTAAAAACTACGACTACAAATACCAGGACCAACAAGGAGAAGTGCAAACCGAGTGCAAAGTTAAAGGATTGACTCTGAATCATCGAACGACTCAAGTGGTGAACTTTGGGGTATTGAAAGAAGCCTTGCAGTCTGGAAAGGATCAACATTTTAAAGTGACCACCTACGCGCCTCACAAGATTGTACGTTTAGCCACACACCAAATCGTCAGTCGGCCATTGGAATAATTGTATCAAATCGTGTACCACAAGAGAGTACGGCTTCCCATCCACTTTACTTTACCGTACGGACACGTCGATATTGGTCAGCACATAAAAAGGGAAATGTCCAAGACCGATAGTTCATTGTGACTACCATTGCCAAGCGAGAAAGATGAATCCTAACAAACAGACACCATTCATGTTCGGTGATTCTCAAGAGGAGTGCGATGCTGTGCCTTGCGATTGCAGTAATGCCGTACGCTTTGACCTTAGCCATTCAGTACCACATCATGGGAACTTTGCTATGACTACTACTACTACAATACCTACCATGGAAAGCGATGCTGTGCGTGTCAAACCTGACGGATGCGAAAGTGATGCCACTCGTTATCGTGAACTCTTTACTGGTTTTCATGACCTGAGCAAACTACTGCCCTCCTCGAAATGACCCTGTGAAAGAAGAATATTCGTTCCCTATGCGGTTGTCTGAATACCTCGACTTTGAAAGTCGTTTCCAAACCTTCCAAGGAAAGTGGCCTAAATATCTGGGAGGACCTACCCCCAAGACCTAGCCAGAGCTGGATTTATCTACTTGAGAGAAGGTGATAAAGTCAAGTGCTTCAGTTGCGGTATGTCACTTCACGAGTGGGACCAGAAAGATTACCAGGAACATACTCGATCGTCTCCGCACTGTCACTATCTACATTTAGTGCGACGACCTCAGTAATCTTTTGATGGATACTTTACAAGAGAATATTTGTGGCTTGTCTGTGGAGTTGAGATAACTTATTTACGGAGAGTTTGTCAAAATACAAGTCAAACACAAAGAACAATTGCATCCGTTACGTCACCAATGTTGGAACGACTGGTACCTGAATGCTATAAGAGGACTGATTCATTTGAAAGCGTTCCAATGGTCAGACATTGATCAACTACCCAAGGGCCAGAAGACTTTGGTTGCTACTGATTCTACTTCCATAGTGTCCATACTACAACGAATTCCAGAGGAAGATTTAGAGGATTACCTATATTTTGTACACTATCAAATTTTGACTGTAGAGGAAAATTCTGTGCGGTGTGTGGTGTGTGAACTAGTGACTAAACTATTTGGATACATCGACGGAGTACGATCAGCTCTGTGCAGAAAGTACACTTATTACCTCCGACAAAAAGTGGCATAAAAACTAGCTACTATGCCACGACCTTTATCATTAGTGATACAACAATTGCCGTGGAAGGAAATCAATGACAGTATTCAGACTGTGGCTGATTACCAACACTTTTTACGAGAACTGTATCCAATGAATTTGGGTCGACGTGCGGGGTGTCTTAGTGACTTACTCTCTGGGATTTCGTTTACCAGCCGATTCCTTGTGGGCTTTTTACGATCTATACTGTGAGGTACCACCAAAAACATGAGGGTGGTACCTTTAAGTGTACACGAGAGATTCTGTCTGTTAAAAGCCTCGCGCTTTCATCTCGACACATCTCGACCTCTATGGGAAATAAACGATTCGTCAACTTTAAGTCACTGAAGATGTTTACGAAGATGTATGTGTAGACTTTTGACTTACACCCTCACTGTCAAGATGTACGTGACTGCAAAAGTTTGGGTTTCGAGGCTTGGACAAAAGAAGCGGAAAACTATGCCCAAGATTTGTGATCATAAATTCAAACGTTCAGTGAAAAAAGTTACTTTTAAATCTGTGTCAGCTACAGTGTCAGAAGAAGAAGAAGCCGACACCGAGGAAAACCACTCCATTCAGAACAGGACCGTCATTGACATGGACATCCCCGAAAGGCCATTCCGGGAGGACGGCTGTGTGGCAGAGCCGAGTGTAAAGCCTCTAAGAACATTACCCGGTGTCCCTATGATACAACACCTTCGTCACCAAAACTGTTGTACAGTGATTTGTTTATATTCCACTTTGATCGTTTTGATGTGCATTTTATCGATGTACTTAACCATTTGGCATTTATGTATTTTTGTCTTTCGTGTTCAATTTTAACTATGGCTAACTCAGCTGCCTCTTCTACCTTTTCCGTCACTTTCAAAGTCATCGACGAAAACTTAGATTGTGCTAGTTGGGAGGCCTTGTATCTTCGCCATCCCTTTAACATGTCAATTGCTGGACCCAGCGGTTCAGGCAAAACCGAATTTGTTCTCTAGGAGGTGTCATCATTCGCTCCCTCTTAAAATGGGATACCAATGCCTCCAAAGTCATCCCCAAGAAAAAAGCCATTCCCCGATCTAAAAATACCCAGAAGAAAAAGAGCAGTGGTGTCAAGACCAGGTCACAGCCACAGAAAAAGAAAATTCCCCAGAAAAGACCCCAGAAAGCAGCTTCTACCCACAAGAGAGGCACTTCGGCCAGGACGCAACCTTACATCCCCAAACCACGACCTGCAGCGGCAGTGACCGCGTCTCCAGTAGCCTCAGGTTCTTCCACTTCTCCGTTGCTGGTGATGCAAGCCAAACCCAATTTGACATCCGTTCTTCCCCATTTGATGAAAAAATGGAAACCCGTATCTCCAGGAACATCTCTCTAGCGGTGACACCCTCCACCTCTTTAGCAGCTGCGGCACCTTCTAACAAAAAAGTACCCTTCCCGAAAATCAAAGTCCAAGAGAGATTGGGCATGTTACAGAGTTTACTGGATTTATCCAAGCAAGAACTGTCCCGATTTAGTCCATTGCGAACCCCTCCACGACGCGTGATACCTGTCATCAAGTTGATACGACGGACCGACAATCAGTAGCGACGAATTCCACTATAAAAAAAAAAACAGATCTGGGGTAAACGATTGGTATCTGTTTTTGTGCTCCTGAACCCCAAAAGATGTCACCTAAAAGAATTGCACACCACCACCGTCCTGTCCAAAAAGAAAAAGAAAATGAAAAGAACAGTCTCGTCGTTTAACCCCGCATCCGAAAAAACGCTTAGCCAAGCATCGATCTCTACCCCAAAAACGAACCCATCGTTCAAAGAAAAAGAGAAGCAACCAAAGAGGAGGTTTTTGTGGCGCTGGAATGGTAGAACATATGCTCAAACAGTCTGGTCTATCAAACTTAATCCAAAAATACATCCCATAAAAATAAGATAAAAGGACACATGTCAAGCAATGGACTTCAGTGTATTTTTTGCTCCTGAACCAAACATATGACCCATAAAAGAAGTGCACACCACCACCACTCTCTTGCCAAAAGATGAGAGAAAGGAAAGGGCTACCTCCTCGTTGAGCCAAACATTGGGACCTGTTGTCTGTCCTGTCCAAAGCCCCTCCACCCATGCGAAAACAACTCATTTAAACAGCCTCCAAAGACGTCATCAATACCATGAGCGAATGTTGTCTGAATGTCTTGAAAGGAACGATACCTTTGTCTAAACACCAGAAAGAACATCGACACGTTCTTCGCCAAATGGTTCAAAAGAAAATACCTATCAGCCAAAAGAAAAAGATTTTGGTGCAACGCGGAGGATTTTTACCTCTGATGGGACCATTTGTGAAAGGATTAGCGGGAGCCATGCTGAGGGGACTCCAGGGAGGTGTTTCACTCATGGGTCCAAGATAAAAGGACCAAGAAGATAAAAGGGGCCTCTGGGGTGAAAAGATCTCAGACGTGACCTTTGGAATCTGATGGAAGGAAGAAAACTAACTTTAGTGCCTTACAAACGATAGATGGAATTCCGTCATTGGCAAGAACAACGAACCCCGCATTTACCTTCCAATCCTCATTTGACCGAGATGTTCCAGTTACAACACGAATTGCAATTGCAGCGATTTGTCAGAAACGGAAAAACCGAAACGGTACGGTCAAGTGTTGCAGCGACTTCAACTCTTTCACCAGAAAGCTTTAAACGAAACAGCTCAACCGACTCTGAACGATTTTAAGACCATGATGAAATGTTCATCACCACCACCACCACCACCACCACTAGTGACCATGACAGAAAAAGGAGAAGAAGAGTTTCAGACTCCTCCAGAAAAAGTATGCAAGTTAACACCACCAACATCCAGAATTGATTGGATAAAAGAGATGATGACAACCCCTTCTTCCTCAGAAAAGAAAAGGAAGGTGAAGACTGAAGTTAAACAAGAACTGATTACCCCTGTTCAAACATCCGCCTCGACACCTTTTGATCGTCGGACACGCAAAGCATAACAATCCAAGAAAATACCACATGAAAAAAAGATTAGCATCCGTGAAGAGCGGGTGACATATTGAGAAAAAAAAGTCTTAATGGAGAATTTGTTAGCCAGCATTTACTACGATTCATCCCATCCAGCGGGATCGGGAGGAGATCAGAAATTGTATCGTGCTGCCAAAACCCGATTCAGAAGTGTCCGTTTACCTCACGTGAAACGATGGTTACAAGAACAAGCCACGTACACCTTACACAAACCGATTCGACGAAAATTTTCCACAAATCGCACCCAATGGAGGGCATCGATCATCAATGGCAAGCCAATTTAGCCGATGTCTTTCATTTGGCCACCTACAATCGTGGCTACAAATATTTGTTTTGTGTCATGGACGTTTATTCAAAATTTGCCTGGGTCGCACCATTGACTTCCAAATGGAGCACTGAGTTAGTGCGAGCCCTAAAACTGGTGTTGAAACAAAGTGGTCGTCACTCTCTTGGATAGCAAACCGACAAAGGCACCGAATTTCTGAACCAAGTTATCCAAAAAGAATTAAAGAAACGAGACATTAATTTTTTCACCACCGAGAATCCCGAAACCAAACCCAGCATCATGGAACGTTTTCCACGCACCTTGAAAGAACGCATGTGGAAATATTTTACGCTTCAACACACTCTCAAGTACATCGAATTCTTACCGCACCTGGTCAAAGCGTACAACCAATCTTACCATCGGAGCATCGGATGTGCCCCCCAAGAGGTGACTTCCGACAACGAAATGAACGTCTTTGGGCGCCTCTTTGGCACGTCACCGACTGTGACTGCCCCCAAGAAAGGTGGAGTGTTGACGAAGGGAGATTGGGTGCACATTGACAAAGGCAAGGGCATTTTCGACAAAGGTTTCGTACCCAACTGGACCATCGAATTGTTTCGTGAAAATAGACGTGTGCGTGGCCCTCATCCAGTCAATAAATTGGAAGATATGAACGGGGAATTGTTAAAAGGAACTTTTTACTTGCCCGAGTTACAACGCATGAAAAAAAGAAGACGAAGTGTGCGACATCTAAAGCATTCTCGATCAAAGAACCCGAAAAGTGGGAAAACGTCGTGTCAAAGAAGTCAAAGTACATTGGAAAGGATATCAGTCGAGTTTTGACTCTTGGATCGACGCTTCGCAAGCCATCGACTATAAAAAGAAGTGACCATTATGCCATTCAACACAGCCTCAACCATCACAGTGACCACTCCTTCATCTAGTTCTTCTCTGCAAGATCTACAAAAACAACCCTTGTGGGTGTGGTGTGGAGAACGTGTGTCTAAAACGCAAATCGGCTTTTTCTGCAAAATCTTTGTGGTGTATTGTGTCATCGGTGCTGCCATTGCCAATTTGAGTTTGCAACAAGGAGACAAACAATTGTGGACCATTTTACTGAGCAGTTGCATCGGTTACCTTCTTCCCAATCCTTCCCTGAAATACTCTAACGGTAACAATGGGAGCCTTGCGCCCAATGTCAGTTACCCTCCCAACAGTCACCACCAAAACAACAATCCTCTTTTAGACACTCCTCTGACATCCAGTGACTCCTTGGACAGCAGAACTCTGGAATTATGAATAACCAATTTTAGTTAACTTTACCCAGTAACAGTTCCATGGATGCGTATCCCCACAATACTTTGTGCTGTTTCACGGCCAAATTACCTCAGGACATCCAATTGGATCACGAAGCCCATTGGGAAGTGGCTTTGGTCGAAATGATTCACCCTACACAAATCAAAAACATCATTGAAAATCAAAACACTTTTGAGCTCGAAGTTCTGAACGACCAAGTGCAACAATACCTGAATGAAAACGAAACTGTAGATGCCTCTATGAAACAAGTGTCCCCCGATACTCCACGGTACATCTATATGTTGAAAATTTCCGCAGGCTAATATTTTAAAGGTGAACATCTGGTGGACCCGATTGCTGCCAAATTCAATGCGCAGTTTGGCAAAGTCTTGGACAACAACAACGAAGTGTCACCATCGAGTACCATAAAGTGGCCCGTCGCCTCCTGATGAAATTTTCGGATGCGAAAACGTTGTCCATTACATTTTGCCCTTTATTGTTTGACATTTTGGGCGGGGACCTCAAGATGGCCAAGCGTAACAACACACCACCCATCACCAACAACTTGAATTTTGCGAAGTTTTTCCGATCCCCGGAAGAACTGAACCAAGGACTAAATTCGGTCTTTGTGTACTCTGATGTGGTGGAGTACAACGTGGTGGGACACACATCCACACCGTTACTGCGAGTCATTCCTATCAAAGTGGATTCTGCCACGACCAGTGACAAGGAAGGTGGAAACACCTGTCACGTTCACCGCGAATTTGTACATCCTCATTATTTGTAGTATTTCGACACTGTCAACATTGCTATAAAAGGAGATCTGGGACAAAATATTCCATTCATCAAAGGGAAAGTCACAATGAAACTCCATTTTCGAAAACGATTCTCTAACGACTTGTAATTCATGTATCCAATGTACCGACGAGTCGCTCGACAGCGATGACATGGTTTAGGAGATATGCTGAAATCGGCGTTCACTTCAATAATGTGAAATTACAAGGCACAGATTCAATGGTGTATGGACAATATTGTGTGTATTTTCTTCATCAACGCAGTCTTTGATGTCACTTAGAACACTGAGTGACTTATTTTGATTGTGACTCTTCTAGAAACGACGATAAATAGATCGATGGTTTTGTGACCATTAAGGATATCTCTGGTCTTTAGCTACAAAACGTAGTGTACATCAATGGCCAAATGACCTCCATCAGTAGAAGTCTAACATGACTTCACAACGTTGTCGACCTTGTCAAAAATGTGTTATTTGAAAAAATGTGTTGATGTTATATTATGTGTTGGTTAATTGTTGGTTGAATAAAAATGTTATTAAAAAATGAGTGTTGGTGGTTTGTTTTAAAAAAAATTTTATCACTATACATGCTCTTTGACTTCTCTCTATCCCTCACCATGAGATGAGCTATAGCGTTCCTACCCAAAAATCGTAGGGATGTTTTCTACCCCGTCCGCGCTTGAGCCATGTAAAGCCGGGCGGTTTCCAATCAGACCATCCATTGTTAATGCGTCAACCTGTGAAGATGTTTTCAAGACTAGCAAAGCTGAATGATGCCCATGTAAATTTACATCGTGTCAGCAAAACCTGATACCCAAGCCTGTTGAGATTGAAAATGTCAGGATGTTAAAAGTGGCCCAAGACCTGATAGAAGAGGTGTAAGATGAAATCAAGAAGGAGCAAGAAGAGTGGACCGAGAAGTAAAGACTTCAGAAACAGCAGAGAGAACAGCAACAGCAGCAGCAGCAACAGCAGCAGGAGCCAGACAGAGGTTTTGTGGACTGCCGTGTGGACAAGAAAGAGTTCTCCTTCTCCTTCTAAAGATGCAGAACCTATCCTGTTGGAAAACCTGCAGCCAGACGAGGACGCAATCTTAGACGATAAGAGATTGCCATAACCCCCAACAAAACAGCCCTATTCAGAGCTTCCCAACAATCAAGAAAAGATATACGATTATATTGCCAATATTTATCTGTCTTTGTGTTTGTCTGTAGGTTAAAAAATAGAAGTGTGCTGATAAACACTTCATTTCTCTGGCTTGTAAGATAGTGTGTGTGTGTGTGTGTGTGTGTGTGTGTGTGTGTGTGTGTGTGTGTGTGTGTGTGTGTGTGTGTGTGTGTGTGTGTGTGTGTGTGTGTGTGTGTGTGTGTGTGTGTGTGTGTGTGTGTGTGTGTGTGTGTTATAGTTGTATGTCTGGATGGTAATAAAGTGTGTTTGTAGGGAAAAAGTGAACGTGAGTGTTTCTTTTAGGTCCGGCGTTCCATGTTATTGATGTTGGTGTGGGTATTCTCAGTTTTTTTATAAAGGTGTGTTTTCCTTCACATCCGTACTTCAGGCATATAAAGCGTAGCGTTCGTCAGTCTGGCTACCCATCGTTGACTAGTCAACATTCAAAACTGAGCAGAATCAGCAAACTGTTGGAGCTTCAGATGCACCTGGAGTCTGCCAGGCGACTCCTGAATGAGCTGGCTATGAAGGCGATCCAGTAGAATTGAAGAAGAGGAGGAGGAGAAGAGAAAAAGAGAAGAGTACAATCCTGCCTCACCTCATCCTTAGAGCAAGTTATGAGGTGAAACCCGTGGTGAGGACAGCTCCACAAAGCCGAGCACCATTGCCACCAATACTACCACCACCAAGACCTGTGGTTTCCCAGACAGAAAATTGGGCAGAAGAACTGGAGAGGCAGAGACAAGAATGGGAGCCCCAGCGACCACAACATCCACGGGTGGAGAATAGAAGAAGGGGGCAAGAACAAGTCTTCACTATCCCTCAAACGGAGGAATGGGATAGTAAAGCCATTCAAGCTGCCTCCGCACTCCCAACCACACACATAAATTGGGAACAAGATTGGACTCAGCGATGTGTCTGTGATGCCTTTCTCAGGGCTAACCAGATCTCTAGAAAAGAGAGACTGATCAAGTTGCCAATCATATAATTTGTGTGTATGTGTGTGTGTTTTTGTGTGTACGTGTGCGCGGGTATGTTTGTGTGTGTATGTGCGTTCGCGTACGTGTGTGTGTGTGTGTGTGTGTGTGTGTGTGTGTGTGTGTGTGTGTGTGTGTGTGTGTGTGTGTGTGTGTGTGTGTGTGTCTTTATCTTAACAAACCCTTGTCCCTACACTCATGAGTGTTTGTTTTGTGCGAATGTGGAGTAATGTGACTATAAACACTTACTCCTTTGCTGGTGTGATTGTAGGTAAAGGTGTGTTTTGTAATAAAACTTTCGTTCTCCACTATGTATTGATAAAACGTATAGTGGTTTTGATAGCGTTAGTGTATTGTTTTGTATAAAAATTTATTTTAAGTTAGCACTCTCATCACTGTGGATTGTTTGGTATGTGATATGCGTAGTTGGTGTGAGGGAATGTTTTCCTTCAGGTCCGTGCTTTAGGGATATCAAGCGGAGCGTTCGTCAATCACGCCATTCAACATTGAATAACAAAAATGGCTTCTAAGCACTGGACGATCTGGGAATAGTGGAAGATATGCTGGTTAGATTGGAGACATAATCAAGGAGGAAAAAGAGAAAAATGAAGACAAAGAGGAAAAAGAAGATAAGAACTTATAACGAAAAATTGATGAAAAAAGAAGAAAACGAAAATAGGAAACAGGAGGAGGAAAAGGAAAAGGAGGAGGAGAAGGAGGAGAAAAGAAGAAGACAAAAATTATGATGGAGAAGTTGAGAAGTTGGTGGAGGAGAAGAAGAGAGGAGACAAAATAGAAGAAAGTTAAAAGGCCCTTTTCAGGGCCACTCCATTGCCTCGAAAAGATATCTATTCTCTCTTGCCTAGAAAAATATTAGTCGATGTTTTGTGTGATAGATTTATGTTCATAAATCTGTTTCTGTAATATGTCTATGTCTCTAACCCTGACTCTAACCACGTCTCAACGTCTATGTCTCTATTTATCCGTAGAGTAACGCGTTTTCAGGTTAGCCCCTTGCCACACTGTTCCGCCCGATTGAGGTCAGCCACTTGCAACATTGTTGCCAGTGTCCAGTACCGTGACGTCAGCCCTGTTCAATTCCTATTGTCCCTAGACAGTCCCAATCCCTTGTCGATATACATTACTTATGTTAAATTCTCCTTGTCCCTAGACAGTCCCACCCATGTCAAAGTTCCATTGTCCCCAGAGTGCAAACGACCCAATTTAACACTAAAATCCCATTGTCCCTAGATCGTCCCCCTACACTACTAAGTTTACGGAACTTAACGTTGGTGATCGGAACCGTCCATTATATTGCAAAATTTGTAAATGGAAAATGTTAAAGATACACATGAAAAATATTGCATGCTATTATTTTATACACTTCTTATACATAGCTGTTAAGTGATACAATCAAATATTACGAAAGCATCAGACAAAGAAAAGAAAGTCAATGCGCGCCCCTTCTCTGCTCAATGGTCTGGATCAGATCTTAAAAAAAGCTTTTGCTCTTCCGTAGCTGTAGCTCACCAAGGTAACTATGTTCAGACAGGGTAGAGTCTTTCTAAGACAATGAATGCTGTGCGTTAATGGCTTTCCTCCTATAATACGGATGATAAATGTCTACTGTCTACACGTGAAACAGCCAGAGCGGACTTCAAGTTCAAACCTGATACTGACGTAACAGAATGGAATGGAAAATTGTATTTACAGTTAATCTAAATTGTTATTGCGCTTTAATTAACATTGCTACCGACCATACGATAATTTATATACTTCATCTCCTTCTTTCCTTTTCCGTTGGTCGGGTTGTCGATAAATTTGTCCGTCATTCATAGGTCCGGAGACGCATGACACACACTAAAATCCTCTATGCTAGTTTTTTTTCGAATTTTAGCCCATATCTTGCTATGGTGGTACAGAGAGAGAGAGAGAGAGAGAGAGAGAGAGAGAGAGAGACAGACAGACAGACAGAGAGAGAGAGAGAGACAGAGAGAGAGAGAGAGAGCGGTAAACTGATATGTTGACAGACCAACAGGCCCTGCCCTAGGATGTGCGGGGCTCAAGGCAGCATGCGGGGCCCTAAGGCAGCAAGCGGTAATCCCAGGGCCCCAAACAAAAAAGTTGCATTGCGCAGAACCGCGGGGCCCAAGGCGGTTGCCTCGTTCGCCTCGCCCAAGGGCCGGGCCTGCAGACCAACCAAGAGTGAGAGGGCGGTGGAGGGACTTGCAATAAGGTTATTTTATTTATCATCCCATAAGGTCTCGTATTATTGGATTGTGAACACTGTACATAAAGTACATGGAACGTATACACATACTGTTACGACCAAAGTTCTTGTAGGCTATCTAGTGTAAGTTCAGTTTCAAGGGTTTCAATAAGTCAAATATCTCTCTCTCTCTCTCTCTCTCTCTCTCTCTCTCTCTCTCTCTCTCTCTCTCTCTCTCTCTCTCTCTCCAGATTTGCACGTATTTTGTCCCTTGCACATGAGAGAGAAGGAAAAGCATAAAAGATTTGGATGAAATTTGTATTCGTTATTTTCTTATGTCGTTAATAATTAACCGAAGTAAATTCGTCACTGATCTAGACTAGAAGCGATACCCTACTGTTGAAACAATGTTATTATATGCATATTAATTCGCTATGGGCAGATCATAATTTGATGTACGAGCAGTATTAGTATATTAAATTGCTTTAAACCAACACTTTAAAATCTAGGTTATTTTTAATGTGTATATATGAGAGAGAATGACGAGAATACAATCGGACAGGTTAGAGAGTTGTAATTCATTCCAAGCTTGAGTCTAACCTGTACTAGCGCTCTAACCAACTCGACCATTCTCCCATCGTCAGTAGTAGTACTCTTCGTATTTCCTCAACAAACTATGCTTGAATATCTATTTGAATGATAGGTGAAAAGGACAGATAATTCTTGTAGGGTTTAGTAGTTTCCCTTGGAATAACAATAACAGAGAAGAAAAATGTTTATTATCATGAAACAGAGAGGGTGATTGATTGATTGATTGATTGATTGATTGATTGATTGATTGATATACTCACAATCTCCTTCTCCCGAAGTTGGTAGAGTGTTGGTCTCTGCCTGATATCCTCAACAAAATTACCAGATAGGTCTTTATAATGATCGGCATGGGGCAGTGCTTCTATCGTATCATTGAACGTCCTGTCTGACTCGGGGATGCTGCCTTCACTTGTCAATGAGAATACCGAAATCTTGTGACCCCTAGACGATGGAGCCAGATACATTGCATCAAGGGATGATTTTCGGCTACCCGGATTGAAATAGTACCCATACGATCCGTTGGAGATTTTTCTTGGTGCGGTGCAGTCCTGAATAATGATATAAGGCTGCACCAGTATTGGCTGATCAGGATGGGATTCGTTCTTGAAAGGCACCTTTTTACTTCGATATTCAGTCTGTCGGTTATCCTGCTCCACGTCTGATTTCTCGATTATACAACTATTCTGGTCCAATATTATAGAAACTTCTCTTTGGTCAGAATAATATATGCTGCTCTGAAAATCAAAACTTGTTTCTCGGGATATTTCGGCTTCTTTATTAATACTGTCGATACAAAACAATTCTACTGACACATTGTTTCTATCAGGATTTATCTCTGCTTTGACCTTTTCCATGTCCTTACCCGTTTCTGCCTCGGTCATATGAATGAATGGTAATCCCGTTGATGATATTTCAGGCAACTGTTGATCTGTTACACCAACCCTTCTCTGCATTGGACGCTTTCCAATGGCTGAGATAAATATTTTTCCGTCTGAAACAGGAGAAGCATCGACGTTTAGACTGGATGGATCAGACCCGTCAGATTTGAGGCTGTTTTCTTTAATGCCCACCCCTGAATCTCCCTCAGAGCCTTCTGAATGAGTAATGATTACTGGAGGTTCCATTTGTTTTCTGACTTCTTTGTGCAATAGCTCACGGCTGGTCGTTCCATTAGTTGATCGACTATTGGCATCCATACTTTTGATAATCCAGGAGCTGAATTTTCAAAAGTGTATTTAATTATATACGTTGTTTTCTACTATTTTCATCTGGAAACGCACGTCTAAACTATCGAAACTGCAAACACCAATTTCATGTTTCTTATCCCGCTGCTAAAGAAGCGCCGTGAAGGTCCCTCGAGCAACATAATAACAAAAATACATGTTGATATGAAAACTTGTATATATTTATAAATGTAAATTGGCGTCAATAACCTGCATTAGTTGTTCCTCATTTTATGAATTTGTAAACACCAATAAAAGAATAGAAATGTCTTTAGTCTGGCAGACACGAACAAAGAAATGTGAACAACCTGAAGATAATAAGTTTGCTGTTGTGCGGGAGGGGAGGAGCCATATCAGGCACGTGCCGTTTATTTTGCTGGTATTTATATTACCTTTGATTTATTCAGTTATCGGATGCTCAGCTCCACTATGTGTTCACGGTCGTTTGGCATTTTGATTGACAACGTTTACAGTAATCTTCGGGAAGATATGGTAACGTCTGTAATTTGGTTATATTGACTTGACAGATGAGCATCCCAAGCAATAAATCAACCGCTAGAATCTTGAGTCATACGGTTTCCAGAAATAAGTAATTTATTCAGGCAGATGACGTACTGTCTTTTATTCTGTATTAATATACAATAAAGTCATTGTGCTCAAAAGATAGTTTGTCTTTAGAACTGACAAACTGCACTAAATAAGCCCGCATATTCTTTTTGCTCAAGGATTGGCACTTTATTATCATGTTACATTCTGACCAGTACGTATTTTGACGTATGCATCGATTAAGAAATAAAAAATGACTGCGGCCAATATTTTAATCAGTCGTAACTTTCCATTGTGGGTTAATACATATCAAAGGCACTTTAAATGTTCTATAAAATGTGTCCAATATATTTTTCCGTTGCAACGTTATCCGTGATCGAGCACTAGGACAGAGCGTGCGGCTGCAAAATAGGGATACCGTAGCACGTTAATGAATGAGATGGTATGAGATAACATCGCCGAGTGGTCTAAAGTTAACTCCTTTACAGATCACTCATGCATCTCACTTCTGCCCGCGTGAACCCGAGTCTCGGCTTGACTAACGTGTTGTCTACATTATTCGCACTGGTTTGAAATATTTATGCTTGTGTTTCACTAGTTTAAACAAAGTTTGCAATTGCCGGGACAATATTTCACATTCTTCGCTACAGTAACTTCACCCTTCCTTCGCTCTTGGTAGCTGATAACTAGTATTTTCCCATCCATCTCTCTTCCTAGAATCATCCCGTCTTACGTGTAATATGAAATCATGCATTCTTAATACTACTGGAAATAAAGTGAGAAAAACATGAAGACAAAAATATGGAAGTCTCTTCAAGGAAAGGTCTACCCGATGACGAATCATATGAAGCTGTTTAGCGCTACCGTAATATTAACTCTTTCGTGAAGTACGTAACAAAGTCACGTGACCGGTCCTTTGGATCCTTTCGAGAAGGGTAATGTAGACTCCGTACTAACAGAAAAGGCAAACTGATCGAAACCAATCAATTTCCTGCTCTCCAACAGATTTAGATATCCTCTACAGAAATACCAGCTAAGTCTCTATAATGATTGGCATGTGTCCCTGTTTCCACCGTATCATTGAATGTCCTATCTAACTCATGGGTGCTGTTCTTCACTTGTCAAGGAGAATACCGAAATCTTGTGATCCCAAGGCGGTGGGGTCAGATACATTCATTGCATCAAGGGATGATTTCCGGCTACCCGGATTGAAATAGTACCCGTAAGATCTGGTGGATATTTTTCTCGGTGCGGAGCAGTCCTGAATAATGATATAAGGCTGCACCAGTATTGGCTGATCAGGGTGGTATTCGTTCGTGAAAGGCACATTTTTACTTCGATATTCAATCTGTCGGTTATCCTGCTCCACTTCTTATCCCTCGATCATGCAACTATTCTGGTCCAATATTTTAGACACTTCTCTTTGTTCAGTATTATCTATGCTCTGTGACCAAACTTCCTTCGAAGATCATTTAATTTTCTTTCTGAATACTACCAATAAAAACAATTCTACTGACACATTTGTTTCTGTCAGGCTTTCTTCGTGCTTTGTTCTTTTCCATGTCGCTATTCGTTTCTATCTCGGCCATCTGAGTGGATAGGAATCCTCTTGGTGATATTTCAGGCCAACCCTTCTCTTCACTGCATGATTTTCAGTGAGTGAGATAAATACCCCTGAATCTACCTTAGAGACTTTAGAATGAATAATGATTACTGGTGGTTTCATTTGCTTTCGCGATTCTTTGTGCAAATCACGACCGGTAGCTCCATTAGTTTATCGTCTATTGGCATCCATAGTTTTGATATTACTGCAGCTGAATTATCATAAGTACAGCTGATTTCATATGTTTTTCTACTATTTTCATCTTTGACATACACCTGCAAACCATAGGTAACACTAGCACCAGTTTTATGTTTCTTACGCCATTGTTAAAGAAGTTTGTTCAGGGTCCCTTGATTAACATAATAATAGATTTACTTATTGATATGAAAACGTTTTCAATATTTATGGATATAAATTGACGTCAATTGCCTACGCTATTTGTTTTTCTTTTTTATGAATCTGCGACCACGAATATAAAGCAGAAAAGTCTTTAGTCTGGCAAACAAGAACTAAAAATTGCCAACGACCTGAAAATAATAAGCTCACTGTTCTGCAGGAGGGGGGGGGGAGTCATCTAATGTACTTTTCGTGTATTTTGCAGGTATTTATGCTTTCCTTTGTGGAGTTCAGTCATTGGATGCACAGATATAATCTGTGTTCACGGTCGTTTGGAGTGTGACTGACATCGTTTGCAGTAATCCTCGGCAAGAACTGGTAAAATTGGCTAATTTGTTATATTCACTTGACAGGTGTGCATCCCAAACAATAAATCAACCTTACCTTTGGAATACTAATGGATAGGTTTTCCAGAGGTAAATAATTGATTCAAGGGGATGACGTAATCTTTATTTAATTTTTTAAATATATAATAAAGTTATTGTGTTCAAAAGATACATATTCTTGATACTTAACACATTGAAGTAATAAGCCCGCATTATCCGCACACAAAAAAATTGTTGCTTTTTTTAACTCAAGGACTGAGGTTATATTTTGAACAGTACATATTTGACGTCTATATCTATTATCAATCACCAGTACTGCTAACATTTTCATCAGTGGTAAAATTGTACGTTAATGGCATGGTTTAGGCCCTTCAAATGCTCTATTATTTGTGTCCAAAATATTTTTTCGTTGACATGGAATCCGTTATCGAGCACGAGGACAGAATAGGTGTCTGCACAACACCGAAAAGGGATAGTACCTTAATGAATGAAGTGGTATTTCGAGAGTATCACCTATGGGTCTTAGGTGATCGCCTTTACAATTCACTCACGCATCTCACCTCTGTCCGCATGAATTCGCGTCTGGGCTTGACCAATTTGCTACTGTGAGAACGTTTCCCAGTAGCTCTCCGTGGGTCGACGTTTCTTTCCGGAGTCTTCCTGGGTTCTTCCTCCAGCAAATATAATTGCCGCCATGTATAGCTTATCATGTGCTGGAAAATGGCGTTAAACGCCACAAAATAAACCAAATAAAACTCGAATAATTGATGTTCAAGACAAATCCTTTTACGTGAAAGGTATTACTTTTATCAGCCTCATCTAGCATTGACGTTTTCATTTGTATTCGTAGTGGGATTCTGATTAGGATTTCATATGAACTAGAAATGTATTCGCCGTGAATTGAACTGTAAATGAAATGACCTAATCGAAATATTTCGTGAGGTATAACAAGCAATATGGTTAAAGATATTAATAGCAGCACCTGCATTTTCGCACGCATCTTCCTAATTGTCCGGTAGCACCTGCATTTTTGTATGCATTATCCTAATTGTCCGGTAGCACCTGCATTTTCTTATACATCATCCTAATTGTCCGGTAGCACTTGCATTTGCGTACGCATCATCATAATTGTCCGAAAGAGTATGTAAGAGTCAGTTATCAGAACGAATGGAGATAGACGTCATTTGTCCCATTATTTCATCTCATGCATTGTCACACAAATATGTAATATTCTGCAGTACAGTTAGGGGCCCCGAGTGGCCGAGTAGTCTAAAGCGCTCACCGACGGATCACTGTTACGGATCATTGCCATCTCACCTCTGTCGGCGTTGGATCGAGTCTCGGATTCGGCAAATGTGGGTGTGTGAGAAAGCTTGCCAGTAGCTTCTCGTGGGTCGGTGGTTCTTTCCGATTTGGGCTGGAATTATTTATTCAAATTATTATTCTCGAGAATTACATAGTGCTCAATGATATTCTTGTACAGAAATGTTAAGTTGGAATTATAGTGAATTCAGTCAAGGATATATTGGATTATATTATAGTGATTAACTGAAAGACTGTTAGCACATCATCACACTTCAGGCCATTAGTACATGAGTACATTCGAGACTACAGGCCACTACAGGAACGACAACACCTTCAGCGTTGGATTTTATTTGAAATACCACTAATGTTTATACAGAACTTTATTTATTAGGACTTGTGTTAGAAACTGTGTGACTACATTGGATTTAATTCGTGCTACCGTAAGTTCATTTTACTGTTTTCACTTTGTATTCTAGGAAAATAAATTATTTGTTGAATTTTGCCAAACTTGTTGGTTTTCGCTCTTGTCTATTACTTTGTTTAAGACCATAGAGTTGTAGTACCTGAAAAAGCTGAATCTTTTTCATTCCTGTGATCCAAAACGTATAAATCTCTCAAATGTAAGTGAAAATGGGCTTTGGATCTAAACTGCAAAATCCGTGAAAACTACGGCAGCATCAAGCACGTAATGAATGATGGAATGATCGGATTCCTAAAATCAATATAATCGTTGCTTATCACTAGTAAGATATAAAACAAATTTAGAAAATCCACACTAAAAGTTGTGAGATTTCTTTAAAATTTGTATTGTTTATAAATGGTATTTAATGCAACTTTAATAAAAAGAAAGTAACTTTGAAATTTTTAAGTTTGAAGATGGTGTTATCGAATAAATATTTTGTCACCTGAAACACTTTTCGTGCGCCCAAAATACTTGCGAGTGCGGACGAAAAGGTGGCTGAGAAAATCCCGGCAATACTGAGCGGCCCGAAGATCGATTCAAATGTAACAAGCTGAAATATTTCTATTCTATCTTGTTTACAAAATTCCAGATGTTCAAAGATCGTTTCCGTCTTCAAGAATTTTATTTGACATATCAAATATTAAAGAGAAATTTTCAACTCATCAGTCACTAGGGTGTGGGAAATCAACCCATGATAATAAGAAACATTTGAGACGCCTTGATTGGACTAGAGCTGTTATCCGTTTCTGTCTTGCCGCTGTGTTTTGCACATATGAGTAAGGACTGTAACCCTGTTATGTTTGTATCTGTCAGTATTATGCTTTAGCGTTAAAAAAATATTCAAGTCGATTTAACGATTTTTGTATACTTTGCAGAAACGTATGCATAGAAGAGGGATCTGCATCACTACGTGCTGGTCGGTGTCAATAGTTTACTTAGAGACCGAGCTGTCCGATAGTACATTTTATTACTGTTTCATTTTTTCCTTCAGGTTGATCAACATATCTACCAAATATAATACTTGAAATGATATATCTTCTATTTTTCTTTTTAAATTTTATTTTATTTTTATGGGTCTAAAGTGATTTTTCAGCACATGATAGACTATACATGGCGGCCAGTATATCTGGTGGAGGAAGAACATGGGAAATCTGAGGGAAGAACCACCGACCCACGCGAAGCTACTCGCAAGTGTTCTGACATACCCACGTAGCCAAGACTCGAACAAACTCGGATAGTGGTGACTTGTCCGATCTATAAAGGATAACGCCTTAGAACACTCGGCGACCCGTGGCTCCGTCTCCTAATTTAAACACAATATTTAAATTTATCAGCTGCATTAACATTGTTACTTCTTTGCCGATGAATGCTAAACTCTAAATTACATTCACGAGTAGTGCAACAAGACTGATCAATGCTAAAGGGTAAATTACATTCATGAGCAGTACGACAAGACTGATCAATGCTAACTGTAAATTACATTCATGGGCTGTATGACAGGAATGATCAATGCTAAAATGTAAATTACATTCATGAGTAGTACGACATGACTGATGAATGCTAAACTGTAAAAGTAGTAAGGGAAAAGGAGATTTCTAGCCCAAAGGCCTTTCCAACCCTCCAAACAAATATAAATTACCATCTCGGAGACCTATCCCAGAACGACTTTAATTTTTTAGCTAGGAGACTTCTAGCCTAAATATAATCCAAGACCTCTTCCAACCCTCCAAACAAATATAATCCAAGACCTATAGCTATTTGTCACTGTCAAAACAATACCCAAGTGCAAATGTATCTACTCCATTTTCGCAATAACGTTTGTCATCAAAATTGCTCAATCCACGTTTGATAATAACATCTGTTTCGAGTTTATGATGATTTGTTCGAACAGCCATTGCTCTTATAAAACTAACGCCGCCGTCAAGTGCGTACTTGTAATCATCAAATTTCATAAACATTTTAACAAAATCGCGAGGCAGACCTTTTGCCTTTTTCGTTATTTTATTATTGTCTACCAATATGGCATACATTTTACTGCGTAATCCAATAAAGTATTTGATGATACTTAAGTTCATTTCATCTTTGAACTTACCAATAACTTTTTTATTTGTGTCATTATGAAATTTACTGTCACGAGGGTAATCGGAAAGATCAAACAGATGTCGATTATCGTATATATCCTGATAGACGTCCTCACATTCGATTTCATACACGAGCGGCAGGGTATCAGTAAACAATAGTCTACTGGACGGCCACTGATTTTTAACAAAATTATAATGAAAATCGTACATGAGCCACTTCGATAAATCTAACACAGAAGCTCCAACGTAAATCGGCTTGTTTAGTTTCAGATTTGTTTTTCGCCGCTGTATTGCGACAAGATTCTCATTAAAAATTTTCATACTGACAAAACCATCGTCTGACACAAGTTTATTTCGGCGGTTGATATCTTTAACTAGCTCGATATTTACTCGTTTTCTAATATTTTCCATCGTCTTACCAAAAACGGAATTATTCATAAGCTTAAAGTTTTTTTCAAAATCAGTTTTCGCTACAGCTCTTCTCGAAGTGTTTGAGTTAATATAACCTCTCATCCACGGCGACTGATTAAGCTTTAAAACTCTATGAACTTTTCTCAACACAAGACCAGCATCTACTGCTTGTTTTAAAACTTTGTAATGCAAAACATAATTTCGCTTATCGAGTAAATTTGGTACTAGTTTTTTTTACCATAGAATTTTGTCTTGGTGATGCTATCGCTTGTTGTTCTTGAGATAACATGCTATAATCTATTACCATTGATTCTGCACGGAAAGGATAATCGTTGTGTAAATTATGTAGCGAAATAGGATAATCGAGATCAATCTCAACGAAATATGAAACATTGTCAGGTATCTTTTTTTCTGTCTCCGATAGAAATTGTTCAGATGTAATCCAACGAAATCCACAAAAAGGCATTGGTTCAGCCATAGAATAACCATATAAATTATTACAATCTAGATAAATTATATACTTCGAAGGAAGCTTAGGATTGTACTCTTTCAGGTATTTTTTGTTTGCTTCAGAATATTTCTTTGTTATAACGCTAATACCACCTCTAATACCTTTTTCGATAAAATTGAACATATCAACGTCAGTCAGTAATTTTAACCTTACTTTACTAAACTTTAACAGAGCGTCCCATGACAACCCGGGAGCAGAATAATACCAACAAGGATCTAGTCCATAATTGCTGTAGCTTACTCGACGAAAACTTTCAAAAACATCTGCTAGTAATAATACATCTGTTTTCAAATATAAATCATTATAATCACCAAATGTTCTGCAGTTAAATTTATTCCAAATATCTTGTGCATATTTGTACTCGTCATCGGTTATATTTTCATTTTTGAGTTGCGAATAAAATTTATCCTTGTCAGGTAAAGACGTTTCATCAAATTTACTCCAATCGTCGAGATACTCGTACGGAAATACTCCTTTTTTAGCCAGTAGATTATATTTATTTCTAAAACAATCTTGTAGGTTATCAAACTCGCTACAACCTTTTACCAGCTCATCTAATGATGCTGTCATAAACTGAAAGCTGTCAATAAAACGCAACTTACCTAGCGTAACCGACATATACTTTTCAAAATTATTTGGAATACATTTAATCACATTATCGAGTTTTAAACGAGATTTTATTTCAGGATCACCAAAAGCTTCTACGATAATATGGCTATCATATCCTCGGAAGTTGTGAAGAACAACTGGAATAAAATTTGGAGCGTGAAATTTTAAATTACACTGATCATGAGCCGCTCCACGATATTGCCCGGTCAAATGGCAATGGTCACGTACTTTTTTATTATCAGAAACGTTAAAAGTTTTTTCACAAATATGACAAAATTCCGCTTGCTCGTGATCGGATTCTTGTTGAGATGTCAGTTTTATCATTGGAGTTATTCTTTCTAAACGATTAAATATATCATCAACTTTGCTAATTAACTGCTTGAGAAACCAAACTGCTGGATTTTTACCACGATATAATTTGATTGGTTTGGATAAACTCGAATCAGCACAGCAAACTATCTTGTACGCCACTCCACATGGAATACGATTTTGAGTTTTTCTTGTACTCGATTGGTCAGGATTATTTTCTACGCCAAGTACAGGCTGAAGTAAACACTCGAAATCAGCATATATAACGAATGGAATTTTTAGTTTGTGGTTATGATTGACAAACTGTAATAAACTTTTTTTTGGACGGCATTGTTATTCGTTGTACGTCACTACAGTATTGCAAATGCTTTTGTAATGTTTCATTGCCTGTACAACCGTGCAAACAGCGATAACAGAAGAACTTTTTATTGTTTTGTTTACTATACTGTCTGCCAACTAGTCCATTAAAGTTTTTAATCCAAACGTAATGACTCTTATAAAACAGCAAGTTTATTGTCGATTGTGAAGCTTTTTCTGAAATATATCTCGGATAGACGTTTTCTTTTTCATCTAGACCAAATACGTTAACTGAAATATTATTATTTTGCTTTTCAAACTTTGGTATTTGTTTTTCTGCAACTGGAAAGTCAATGCCATTAAAATTTAATTTTGATACGTAACTAAAATACTTGTCAACGCGATCAGCGTGTTTTTCTGCTGGAAATAGTGCAGAAAGGATAGCCCACTGAAAACATCTGTTGTCGACGTTTTTGACGTTTATACATCATTTTTTTATTTTTTATTTTTTGTGGTAGGTCAGTATACGAACTACCGCATAATACGTTATATTTTATTGTGTGAAATAAAATTTCAGTAATGATTTCAAACTTCCAACCCGAACCTGATTCGGTAAATTCTTCTATCTTTTTCCGAATTTCCTGGTGTATTTCATCAGCTAACGATGAAAGATCAGTCCCAAGCAAAACACGCCTTGATTTTGCGTTAATGTAAGGGTCTGCGATATCCTTGTCAGTCGATTTTTCCATCACAAGTAGCTTTGAAAATATAACGTGATATTGCACTAATATTTTCAGACCCTTATGTTTTTCAAGTTCACGTTTTACAGTTGGCTCTAGCAAATGATAGAGATTTGTTGCAGTGAAATTTACCAGTACGGTTTGTTTATCAAACCCATAACTGTTGTTAATCCTCTAAAAGCAGTCGCTATTTTTTCAGGTTCTCCCATAAGACTCTTCTTGGCTATATCGCGTAATTTCAGCATTGCTATATAATAGTGTAATATCATATCTCTATTTAATTGTTCGATCGGTAAGTTGAAAAATCAATTAGAGATATAAAATGCTTATAGAAATAATGACACAAAATCTGACAAGCGCAAACGAGCAAGAGTATTATTACGTTCACCCCAAGTACAACTTGTACGCTCGTAATATGTTAGGGTCGGTGATACATATTAAATACGGACAACCGATTGGCAAAGCAACACCAGCAGGTCATAAGATTAGCGTTAAAGGTGATAATGCTGAGAGAACGGAAATATTAAAGAAAGATTTTATTTACACTTTGTTCTGTGACGAAATTCCAGAAGGACAACGTGTATATCATGTTAACGGCGTGGTCACTGATGACAATATTGAAAACTTATCTTTACAAAGTGAGTTTCAGCCGCATCCGGTATTTGATTTATATGAGGCAAATGATAAGGGAATTATTCGAAGAAGAAAAACTAAAACAGTTGTTGGTTTTATGAATAATATGGGGTATCTCATGGTAACTGTCAGAGGAACACTAACCGATCAAGTTGGTTATCTCAGCCATCGTTTTGTTTATGAGACGTTTAACAGACCTATACCTAATGGTTTGGTTATTAATCACATCAATAACGTAAAGACTGACAATCGACTGGAAAATTTAGAACTAGTTACCCAGCAGGAAAATATGAGAAAAGGACGAGGTGGTGGTGGTGTCAATTTTAGATGTCCGGTAAAACCTGTTGTTTCATTTAATCTCGAAACAAATGAGGAAATCAAATTTAAATCGATTACAGCTGCAGCAAAACATTTTGATATTAATCCCAGGGCAGTAAAATTTGTTGCCGATGGAATAATAAGATCAACTTTTTCAAGCGAACATAATGCTAGGATTATCTTTAGATACGATGATTAAATATATTTGCTAGCTCCTTTTTGGTTAAGCAATGATGAGCAAACGCTATAATATCATCTTTATCAAATTTCAGCGTCATTATTGCGCTATCGTTAAGTTTATTTTTTTCTGCTGCTGTTAGTAATATCCTATCATTTTCGCCTTGCGTAACAATGACGTCGACAGAATAAGGATTATACCCTAACAAACATTTTCGAACTGCTTCGGCTAGTTCGTTATAATTTAATATATTAACTTTTTGGTGATATTTTACCTCAGGAGATTTCATCTCTGTAGTCATCTTATAACAATAAATTAGATAAAAAAAAATATATTATAGTATGGATTTAATGAAACGACTTGCTGATATTTACGCCAGCGATTGCGAGCAAGATGCTGTCTTGAGAAATTTTACCCACGATTGTATCGCGAACGATAAGTCGGTTGGTTATATAGAGAATGACGTTTTATTTAACAACGACGACGAACAAAACGAGATTGTAGGTGTAGTTGATAAAAAAAAATTACAGCAGACCGACAACTGGTCGATATAACGTAAAATATCATATTATCAAAACAATTTTGGAATTTAATTTTACAGTAAGTGAGAATCAATCGTTTTGGCGGCTGAAAAAAAACTTTTTTAAACATCAAAATTCCAGACCGACAGAAAAATATAAAATTCGATTTTATATTTGTCAAGATTTTTAACTTAATGACGATCTCTGACGATCGCAGACAATATCTAATATCGTTATGTAAACCAGTAAAATGTAAATCTATCAAGCGTAAGTACGAGGAAATCTACAGAAACATTATTTCATAATTTGTTTGGTTGGGATCCAACTATTAAATTTATCGCTATACCCGCGCCACTTAACTAAACTTTTGTCGCCGCGTTTCCTAATAACTTTTTCGATAACGAAAACATCTTGTTCAGTTTTTTGTAGTTCTTGTTCGTAAAAACACCAGTTATAGGTTCACCTAATAAATCTTTTAACGCGTATGTTACAGGTATTGTTGAAAGTACTTTATCAACGACAAATACTTCTTCGCTCCAGTTTGGAGTAAATCCTTTTTCAAATGTTTTTTTCGTCAGAGAAATTCTAACTCGATCACCTACTTTAAATTTATGTCTGCGGTACATATTTTCGTTCGCCAATATTGGATTTTCAATTGCGTCATTTGGTGACATTTTGATAGTTCGATGTTTTGTGTTATTGGATTTGTCAACTATTTGAGAAAGATCATCAATATACCTGTTTTGTATTTTTAGCTGTCATATGTTTATGTATCAGTTCGTTTAACGTGCGATTAAATCGCTCGACGAGAACGCTTTTACCTTCGTTTCCTGTAACATATTTTTTAATGTTATTTTGTTCTAAAAACTGCTCAAATTTTTTATTGAAAAACTCTGCTCCATGATCAGTCCAGATTCTGTTCGATTTTCTTTCAGTACTTGTTATTATTTGTTTTAGCGCGTCAGTTATTGACGTTCCTGTCTTGTCTGAAACTGGCACAGTGAGAGCATATTTGCTAAAAATATCTATAACATTAAACAAGCATCTTTTTGGAGAGCCGTCAGCTCCAACGTTAAACTGGGCAAGATTTGACACATCAATTAAATCTATCGCCCAGACATCATCAACGGCATTTGGAACAACCTTACGCCGTGGAAACTTTTTTTTTAGGTTTGTGTAGCTGAGACGCTAGCGTCTTCGCTGCAAGATCATCATACAATTTTTTTTCCCGATCGCGAAGCGATTGACCAGACTTTCCTAGACGAGGCTTTCCAAGTTGAGACTCTCCTAATTCAAGTTTGTATTTTGCTCAATAAAACCCTGCACCAGCCTTCTATCAACACGTTCTCGCATATTTATCGGTTTCATATCACGAAGTTCGTCTAACATTACTTTATCACAGTCCGATTTTGAGTTTTCTACACGAACGTTATCAGGACGTTCAAATTCTCGGTAGCAGATATCATGGCGCATTGCTATTGCATCAACTTGATTATAAGGCTCTTGTCCTGGCAATGGATTATCGTTCTCGTCAAGTTGTTTATCAAGAGGATTATAAAGTCCAGTATATTTATGACCTGGCAAGGTCCAACCGCCTTTTGGTTTTGGTAATTTGCCAATAATTTTGTGAATGTCAATTTCGCTGCCAATTACGTCACGGCGATTGCATGATTGACAGTATGTAACGATTTTATCTTGTTCGATACAAAGATCTTTATCACAATCGCAATTACATTTCATTTTATTTTATTTTGTTTCATAAAACATTATTATAAGACATCCAACTGATTAATCATCAATCAGAACAGTTTTATACCACAACCAGATCCTAACGTCTCCGCTACTTGTTTTTTCAGAAACATACTTTCTTTCTACCACAAACAACACAAATACTTTTTAGCATTATTCTATTATCTTTTTTCCGTCGTCTCATCCTTATTTTCTGTTTTAGTTCTACATTTGAGACAGTATGTTGACATTTTTATATTTGTAATTTAGATAAAATCACTAGTAAGCTTTAGATAGCTTTACAAAAATTAACTGCAATCTCATCGTTTGCGTGAGAAGGTTGTTTATCAAATTGTAAAATAAACTTTAAAAAAATCGGAATCCAATCTCCTGACGTTGTCAGGGGCGGAGTTCTTCGAACTCGGAGACATCTGTCGGACAAACATTATACAATAATAACCACAAGCGGATGTTCCGATCGGCTGTAGTTGATTAGACGAATAATTTATTTTTTTAAATTTTTTAAAAATATTTTTTTTATGAGATCGCTCGGAGGAAGTCCGAACGAATCAAAATAATTATTATCATAGACAGCAACCCAGTGAGTGCCAGATCCATCAATGAAGTTTTGTATATTTACAATACACGAACCACCTGCTGGTACGTCATCGAGTTCGTCCTTAGAAAATACTCCGCGAAATCCGACAACATCATTCAATTTTTCAATGATATCAAAATTGTTTAACGGCAACGACGACGAAGTCGTTATCAACGGCGTCTGGTACCTGGTAGAGTCATTCCACGTCCGATTCCTAGTAGGTTCGGAAGAAGACTTCCCGCTAATCCCGCTAGTAGTGGAGCTATTGGAATAAATCCTCCTTGTTTTGTTCGATTGCGTTTTGTTGTTTTCTTTTTTTTTCGACGATTTTGTCTTTCTCGACGACTTTGTCGTTGATGCTGGCAATTATTTTTTATTGTTACATAAAACTGAGTGACTATGTCACCACCGATAGATTTGTTTGATTCCACTACCTTCAACTGCTTTTATGGCCGCGAAAGATACTGCCCCTGACGCAGCCGCTAGTCCAAGTGTTCCTAGTATTGGCAAAATTTTTGGTAATATTGTGCTAGATATCACAGAGAGTGCTGGTCCAAAAAATCCGCCATCGACCACATAGCGGTTGGACATTGCTGTTACTTGCGAAACAAATAGTTTTAGAACAAACGGTTTTCCTTCGATCGCTTTGCGATTGAGTTTATCGTTTTGCTGTTGCGTTAACATTAATTTAACCGCTGTTTTGTTTGAAGTGTCTGGAGACTTTGTCTCTGGAGATATCATTAAATAAACAGAACGGCGTTTAGCAACAGCTACTGATAATTTTTCAACTTGACCGGATGTTAGGTATATTTCTCGAGTTGTGTACTTAGTTTCCATTATTTTATATCAAGGTTGTTAGACTAAACTTGTACAGTCATTCTTCCTTTGGTCGCGTCAATTGTCAAGAATCTATCACTGACAACTAGTGCATATACGTTATACTGTTCAGCTGGTAGTACGCCAAGTGTCCAGGTGACCTCAATATCAGCAGTTGATCCGATAGCTCGTTCGGAATGTTTTGATATATCAAAATAAAAGATAGGATAGAGTGATCGAAACTCTTCTACTGATATTTGAGATCCACTGTCCGCGTCCTGATATTTTTGCATAGCCTCCATAAGGTACATATACGGCCGAGATACGTTTCTGGTGGCGTCTACAGCAAAACTGCATTCGATTGCACGTTCGGGATATTGTTTAGAATTTACTCTAACAAATATTCGTCTGACATCGGGGTTATCAAATACGGAATTGTTCATTTCTTGATCATTACGACGTACCTGTCGTTGAAATACAACGAACAAATGTCGAGGTAGTTGTTAGCTAGCTGTAGTTGTAACACGCCATGTGTAATCAGTTGCGTTAGGAATTGCTGTTTGATAAATTCTGTTTTGCTGGAAGTATATTTTTTTCGTATAGGTGGTCAATAATGATTCGAGCTCCATCGTTTTAGCTATAGAGGGGACAACTCGTGGCATCCACAGCGCTAATCTTGTAATAGCAAACTGTCCTTCAGCCACACCATCAGCGTGCATTATACAATCGTTTTGATCAGCTCGATCTAAAATAAGTGTATGTTTTATTCCTCGAAAAACTTTGTTGTATTCACGGCAAAATCCAAAGATTGTACTTAACGGAAGCATCATCGTTATCTGGCGAGATTCTGCGGCAAATGCTTTTCGTTTGGCAAATCCCTCGTTGTATTGTTGTCGTCTTATTGTGACCGCTAATCTTATCTCGTCTCCAATATCACCGGCTGCATTATTAGCGGGATTGGCGATTAGATTATTGTTATCTGCAGCAGGAACACCAGCGCCAGTACGAAACTCGCTCGAAACAGCTGTCCCGAATGAGGTATCTTTAAACTACATCATGTCTGTGGCCACTGATATAGAATAATCATCGCTAAACAAGACAATATTAAGTATTGTACTTGCTATAGGCAAGTGCATTGAAATATCTTCTACGATTTGACTAGCCAGTTGATATCGTGCACTTTTAAACAAGCTCCAACCGTTATTGACAAGCGGAATTTCTGCACCAGCTGCAATATCATCACCAGTCGCAGTTAATATTTGGCCACGCACTTCCAACACTGCCTTATGTGGCAGTAGAAACACGTCCTCGTCTCTTGTGTTAAAAATTCTGACACCAGTTTTATTTGGTTCGTTTGAGTTTTCATCGAGATACTCGACGTATTCGAATTCTGTTACAGCGTCGTCAGTATCGTATTCTTCAGCAAGATCGAGACAATTTTTAGCTGACATTATTTTATAATCGCCACATAAAATTAAAAAGCAGCAGGAGTCATCAGCGCTGTTTTCTTTACAAGTTTACATACTATTTCTTCACCACGCGGTGATAATAATTTTTTTTGTTGTAGCTATCATAGCTCGTTTTGTTTCCGCTGTTGGCGCAATATCTGATATTGCTCGTTTTATTTCTAATGTTGAAGGTCCTCTAATCTTATCAGCGATCTTTTGTCCTACTGCAGTGCCTGCTGAAGAAGCTGCACCCGTCTCAAAAGCTTTACCTGCGTCAAGTGCAATTGGTGCTACTTTACGCGCAATTCCTGGTATATTCTCAGCAATTGTTGTAAATATGTTTCCAAAAAATCCACCTACGATTTTTCTTCTATAAATTTTTCTTCGTCTCATCTTTGTCTATAAAATGTAGGCTCACAAAATTGACTACGCTATCGATGATTATACAGTGCGTAGGTGTAAATAATACGTGACAATTTCATTGTTAAGATCTATTTGTCTACCTGATTGATCTGTTAATTGCATTGTTATACTTGTTATTTGATTTTCAAGATTAATCGGATAATAAATAACTTGACGTGGACTAATTTGCATGATAGATCCTGGTGGAACGTCTGGCGTAAAACTATATATCTTTTGTCCCCTACTACCCTGGGCTGAGTAAGATCCAGCTGCAATGGAGCAATTTATTAATATTGTGTTTACATTAGTTATATTTACTGGCAGTTCACCGTCAAATGTGGCAACTTGTTTAAAATCACCATAAATTTGATGCTGAAATCCTATCAGCGATGCGATACTTTTTGGTGATGAAAAATCGACTACCGTATTTTTTAATGTTATACTAGCTCGTAATATGTTATAATTTGGTGTTAGCTCAAAATTATCAGCTATACCGCCCGCCTTTGTTATCAGCTCCTTTATCGTCTTATTTAAATCAGTTATGTTGTAGGCTCCTTGTGGAATTTTAGATGTTTTCCATTTATCTCCTTCAATAGCCATGTTTTTAAACATAAACTCGTCATTTACTCCAGTTTTCACGTTAGCCATAGAATTCCATGCTGTACAGGAAATTAATCCAATCTCATACTGTTTTTCAGAATCAAGTTGTATTGGCGGATTGTAATAAACAGAAAAGTTTGCGCTGTTTCCTGTTGTCTGCGACGAATCACGTAATAATGTGGTTGATGTTAGTGACATTATATTAATATTTTTAGATAAGATCGCTATGTAAAATTTCATACTCGTCTGATGTCAGTAATCCGCTCGATCTAAGATGATCTAGTATGTCAATAATTTTCGTTATCGATCTCTGCGCTTTCATTACCAGCTTCTTTGGATGATATCAACAACATAAGTTGGTCAACTATTTCTGCGTTTGATGTAAACACTTTAACTCAATAATCCAGTGGTTTCATCTGGTAATTTTTTATCTCGTTTATTTTCATATCTATTAAATAGTCTTTTAAAATCCCAACCTTTACCATAATCTGCTTCTCTAGTTCTATATTTATTTGCTGTTTTAAATAAAACCCCAGCAATAACTCCGTCTCTCATTCTATGCAACGCATCACGCATTTCTTCATTTGTGCTAGCTTTCTTAAGCCCTTCTTCAGCCATTGGAAAATCCTCAATTTTACTTATCAAAATTTTCTCCATTTCGTTGTAATCGTCACCACTCCATTCTCGAATGTTGTTAAAATCATCAAGTTCGTTTTTCATCAAATATTTTTTAACAAAATTATTTAATTCGTTTTCAGTTATTTTTTGTCTAGCTTTTTTTCTATAACGTGTTATCTGATCCTCAATAGGAATCATTTCTATGGTAGCTTCAGTTATTCTTTTTTGTCCCTCAGCTAGTTCTTTAGTTTGCTTTGACACATTTTCTATTAACCTCCTTAACTCGGCTGGATTTACAATCAGTCTTGCTATCGCATGCTGAATCGCAGGAGGGTTGTTCATTAATATGTCAAATTCAGCCTGTCGTGCAGCAGAATCAGCAATATGTCTTACAAGTTCCTCTGCAATTTTTTTATTTTCATCTTTCGATCTTTCCCCGAGGAAACCTAACAAACCTTTTTCTTGTAATTTTTTAAGTTCGTCTGCGGATAATGTTGATATTTCTGATTGCTTGCCAAGTACTGCTTCAGTAACAGGTTTGAAAAGTTTAGCAGTTTCTTCCTCTGCTTGAACTTGTCCACGCCGAGCTTCTTCCACTTTTTTCTTAAAAGCTGCTCGAGTTTCAATAAAGTTTTTTTGTAACTCGATTCTTTGTTGATGTTTGTCCATTTTTTATTTTCTATACACGGTATAAAATTCGCCTATAAAAACATGTCAATACAACAACGAAACATCTTAGCCGGATCATGCGCTAGTTTATCAAATAAAAAGAAATTGTATTTGTCTTTGGTTGCTTGATGATATAATTCAATAAATTTATCTTTCGTTACATCACCGCATTGCTCGTTTGCAATATTCCTCACATCAACATTGTCCAGTCCGGGAAATAATATTAAACAACCAGTATTTCGCCTGATAAATCTATCGACGTTGTAAAAGCCTTGGGCAAGATAGACCGAATTACATTTTTTATTACGCGATAATGAAAAATAAGATCTGATCTTGTTCATCTCCTCGTTATTTAGCGGAATATCGTCAAATACAATTAGTTTATGCTCGGATGAATCAAGTTCGTTAACTGGAATAAGTTCTTCTGGTTGTTTTATTAAAAATATATCATCACCAGCGTCAAGTTCATCACGAAGTTTATCGTTGTACTCGCTTAATAATTCGTATTTATCCTGTTGCGGGTTAATTGTGTAAATATATACCTTATCATAGTTAAAGTTATTGTTGAGCAAAAGATTTAATAACAGATTTGTTTTACCTGATCCTGTACGACCAATAATGAGATAATGACAATCTGGAAGTTCGTTATTATGTTTATGATTAATTAATCGTTCGGTATCAAAATTTAATATCTTCGCCATTGTTTGTTATATAATTTTATGTAATATAAAAATTGTATAACAATAAATAAATAATGAGCTATTATACAAATTTGGAACATTATTAATAGATCCATCAGCTGAAGCTCAGCAAGGTAACTTATCTAGATATGCAACTCTTGATCAGCTCAGAAATGAAATCAATAATTTATTAAATATCACAAGTGTAGATCAAAACAAAGTTGTTGTTTTTCAGGATTAACAAGGACGATTAAAGACAAGTAATATACAACTGTCAGATGTACTTATACGAGTTCCTACCGCGGTTGTTAATAATATCGTTACTTTTACTGATCAAGGTAAGATACAAGATTCCGGTAAGTCAGTTAACGATTATATCAAAAAAGCTGGTGATTCATTCACCGATAACATTATCATGAATCAAAATAAAATTACAGACTTAGAAACCCAACCGAAGATATAGACGCCGTAACAAAAAAATACGTTGATAATCAAGAATCTAAATACATATCAGTCAACGGTGGTATAATGCGTGCATTTCTCAACATGAATAATAATGGTATTAATAATCTTAGAACACCAGAATCTGATTTTGATGCTGCAACGAAAAAATATGTCGATGATAGCAATAATAAAATGACCACAATCAAGACTGATTTTTATAATCACATACAAACGTTTTTAAATTTTCGTAGAAACATAAACAGATCTATTAACGATTTTTTTGGAAGTCCAGCGGTTGTTGATATTAAACTGGCTGACATTAATATAAAACTCAATGATATTGTCAATGGAATTCCTAATATCGTTGAAAAAACGAATCTGATTAAAATTCCTCACAAACAAATTAAAAATATTGTGTACACAGCAGCATCTGGGGTATCAACGTGGACACCGCGCTATAACACTCTCGAATATACCGCAGAAGTAACTGGGTTATACAGGCTGTCCATATATGGTTTGGAAGTTACTGCGGCCACTTCATCATCGCCGAATGTATTTCTTAATCCTCTACCGGTGATGCTAACCAAGGACTTCAAAGAAATATTTACATTGATGTCAACGGAAATTCCTCCGAGACGTTACTGGTGGTGTCTGGAATTCGTAGCTGAAACACCACAATTAATCACTTAATCAAACCCAGGAAATGGTACTATTGTATAAAATCTGTAAATAAATATTATAGAATGAAAAAAGTATAGTTGATTTTAATCATATTTCAGATAAAATTCCAAAACAAGATGTGGACGCGCTAATGCAATATTACAAATATTATCATAAAAAACTTTGGTGTGTGAAAAAATGTTACAAATACTATACCAAAATACTTAGAGTAATATCATATTTACCACTGCTAATGACTAGCTCTGGTATAATTTCAAGTGGAGCATCATTAAATCCGTTTTTGTTAATAATATCAGGCGTTGGTGTTTCTCTTTTCAACCTTGTGTAAAAAAATTGAACCTCAACTCGCGACTAAAAAAAATGTTTGTAAAACAGCAAGTATAACTTACAAAAAATTACTTGATCAGATACGATCTTACTTACGGGGTATAAAATATGATATGGATGATTTAATACGCGAGTTTCGTATTATTGACAGTATGTTAACAGATATTCTACCAATGAGAGTCAGCAGGTATGAAAATAATTATCAAAGAAAGTATGATAATGATAGAGTTTGAAATTTGACAGTGACAAATAGCTATAGGTCTTGGATTATATTTGTTTGGAGGGTTGAAAGAGGTCTTGGATTATATTTGGGCTAGAAGTCTCCTAGCTAAAAAATGAAAGTCGTTCTGGGATAGGTCTCCGAGATGGTAATTTATATTTGTTTGGAGGGTTGGAAAGGCCTTTGGGCTAGAAATCTCCTTTTCCCTTACTACTGTAAATACATTCATGAGCAGTTCCACAAGACTGATCAATGCTAAACTGTAAATTACATTCATGGGCTGTACGACAGGACTGATGAATGCTAGACTGTAAATTATATTCATGAGCAGTATGACAAGACTGATGAATGCTAAAATGTAAATTTCAGTCATGAGCAGTAAGGCAGGATTAATGAATGCTAAACTATATTCATGAGCAGTACGACAGGATTTGTACAGTCCGACATTCAGGTACATAAACACGGGTGGGTGGGTCAAAATTTAAGAGTAGGTATCCACAAACATGTGTGTTACAGACACGTTAGAGAAGACAAATAACGAAAGCCTATCAACATAACAATCAAGTTTGAAGCTTTCAGTAGTGCTTATACAACTCCAACAACCAAAACCTTTGGTGTCTTAACCTCTCGTCATGGTTATGTTAAATGGAAGTTGTATTTGCTATTTGGTAGCCGTCATACTCATTGTAATTGAAGACACTCACCCCGTTGTCACGCAGAATACCGTATTCGCAAGTTCCATTGAAATGGGCGCAATTAGCGACAGTATCAATATCTGGAGTCAGCCGCACTTTCGTCAAGTTTCCACCCATAAATTCCTTCACGGCTGCTGCTGCTGGCAATATCCACCCTCCCGAGCATGCACCCTCCGGATGTCCAAATTATATCAACGTAAACTGATGGCGTGATGAGAATGTCCAGAAATGTGCCTCTTGAAATTGCTTTCTGTTGATCCTAGGGAACAAAAGATAGCAACGGATTAAGGCACTGATAACTATGTTTTTCCCAGTAAAAATATTTTGCGGTGTTTTAGTTAGTGTAGATAAGGCGCAAAACAATAGACTTTTCACATTTTACAATAAAGTATTAAATGAAAACTCTTGTCATAAATCGGTCAATGTATCAACAAAATTATCTTTTGTTATCTTATCACATGCAATCGTATTACTTGAACCTTCAAAATCTAATAATCACCAAGATCCTTCCAGAGCTGGCTATCAGTTAAATAAATCATTTTCATTTTAGAAACGTATTCCTGATTGAAGTCACATCTTTCAAGGTTTTGCGAGTTTTCATTCGTGCTAATTATAATGAAAGAAATGAATTAGTATTGACAATAACTCGGTACTTTACCTTCAGATCTCCAGATATGTTAACGCCGGCATAATAGCCACTTGGCGCCGGAAAGAAAATTGCAAACAATCATTCTCCTCTATGAATATGGGCCAAACCTATCCGTAAATATATTTTCTATTACGACCCTGTGGTCTTAAAATAAGTAATGGAAAAGAGTGAGAAGCGACAAGCTTTGTAAAATTCAACAAATAATTTATTTCTCTAGAATATAAGGTGAAAATATAAACAAAAGAACTTACAATAATCGAACTAAATCCCAAATAATCATAGAACTACAGAAACAAATCCTAATGGTTAAAGTTCTGAATAACCTTTAGTGGAAATCTAAATTAAATCTAGCACTCAATGTGTTGATGTGCTTGTGGTTGCCCGTGTAGTGGTGATCTTTCAACAGCCTTTTGTTGAATCACACTAATACAATCCAAGAATGTATCATTATTTGAAACTTCACTCTAAATTTAAGTGTCTTATTTCCAAGAATATTATTTGTATGAGCACTTTGTATTTCCAGAGAATAAATTATTTAAATATATAAAATTCCAGTCCAAATGAACTACGAGACAAACCAATAATACAATTGGTTCTGCTAAGATATTAAAGCACGAAGGAACAATTTCAGGAAAAAAAGAAGATTTTGAAGAAAATGAGTCAGCAAAAGGAATAATTTCCTAATCAACATCATTCTCAAGAGTTCTTTTGCCACAGATTTACTAACTGCACAAGCAGGATATAAATCAGGGACTTCAGTTTCAATAGCATCGACTTTCTGATCAAACAAGGCCTGTCAGATGTAAGTAGATTAACCACAACCTTACCTCCAGCTACGTCACTGACGAGTAATAAACCAATGGGTAAAGAAGTCACTGTCCTGAGACAAAGCCCGGTGACAAATTTTCACAACGGAGAGGAATATTAACAAAGTTGCACTCTACTCCCTGAGTAAGAATAATTTCACTAGAATAAGGCTTCTCAGACTAAGGCAGTGTAACTGATAATAAAAGACTCTGAGAAGCTCCTCTGTCCCTTAATATTTTAATAGGGAAAGTCTTGGCAGAATAACCAACAAATGATAAAGAACTTTTCGTTATGATCAGAATGGGATTTGTTTGACCCAACAAATGTATTGTTTTCAATACAAGGCCGTGACCTTGACCTATTAGAAATAAGATAATATGGTAATAGCTCTGCCTTTATTCTGTTGCTCTTTTCAACCTGTACCAATCAGACATAACGTATCCTTTCTTCTTACAATACGTGCTCGTAGGAAGCGATTTCTGATCAGTCTTATCAGAAGTTTGATTCCTAACAATTGTGCCAGACTGAGATTTGGAAGTACTCGTATGGGAGTGATATGGTTTTATACCAAGCAAAACTGTTGCGAGGAAGACTTACTAGCAAATGAGACTTTGGGTGTCAAGAACTAAGCATCTGCTATTCAAGCAATACGTTCTAATGTTCTGATCTTTTGCTCATCAAGGTAGGTCTTGATTCCTATCGATGCAATTCTTGAACACTTCAACCAATGTGAGCTCACAGAGGTTATCGTAACTATGGTAAACCTTCTTTTCTAAGCAACACCTGTTAAATAGTTTTTCTTTTTCCCTTGCAAATTTTACATGGGTGTGTATAGTTTATTTTCTACAGTCCCTGAACCTTTGTAGATATGCCGCTGCTACCAGATCAAGATACATTCCTTAACTACATCATAGTTAGCACTTTGTTGTACCAACAGTGATGTGTAGACTGCACAAGCTTTGCAAACAAGTACACCTTTTGATAATAAAGCCCAGTGCTCTATTGACCATTTCAAATTTTCAGCAATTTTCTCAAAATGAGGAAAATATTGATTTACTTCTTGTCTTTAAAGAGGGTTCTAATCTAATATTTCAGGAGCTATCAAAATCTGAATTGATGTGCAAAGGGTGGGAGTACATTCCGCTTACCACTTCCAGTTTTAAATTACATATCCCTTTCTTCTTTCTGAATTTGCATTTCTCTTTTTTTATTAATCTAAGGCTTAAACTATGTTACAAACTACAAGTAAAACCAACAAGTTTTGCAAAATTCAAAATATTCATTGATTTTCATAAAATACAAAGTGAAAGAATTAAAAATAACTTACAGTATGCTATGAATTCCTATTTCCTAAACAGTTTTATCAATTCCAACAAATCCGATGAAATTCGAATACATTGAAAAGGTATTCAAAATGATACCTATAATGTACTGACGTTTCAAAAGAACAGAAAAAGTCACTGTTTTAAATCCAAAATACACGATAAATCCAAACATTCTAATAGTCCTTAAATGAATTCGAGGTAAATCCAAAATAATCCAAATAGTGTTTGAATACTATTATATCAATATCAAAATATCCTTTGAATCAAATAACAATAATCCAGTATATATTTCATGCAGACATCCAAATGTCCGTTAAAATGAATGCCCTAAACACTTATTCCAACGAACAATTGTAAATGAATAAATCTCCTCATCGCCTTACTAATCCAATCAAACTTTAAGAATGTGATTTTCGCACCTATTTTCATTTATATTATTACGACTCTATAGTCTTATGATAACAGAAAAGAGTGAAAACCAACATGTTTTCTAAAATTCAGCAAATAATATATTTCCCCAGAATACAAAGTGAAAATTTAAAAAGAACTTACAATATTGTGAATTAAATCATTAATAGTCCTAGAGGTTATACCACAAGTCCAAATATATGAAGTTCCAATTGAATTCCAGTGATGTTCCAAATAAATTCCAATAGGTGTGCCTATAGTCTCGAACGTGTTAATGTACCAATGGCCTGAAATGTGGCGATTTGCTAACAGTCATATTAATATAATCTAAAATGTCCTTAATTGAATTCATTATAATTGCAAATTAGTGTTTTAGTCCAAGAATATTATTGAGCACTTTGTAATTCCAGTGAATAATAATTGAATAAATAAATCTACATAAAGTGAAAAACTGAGCACAACAATAAGATTGATTCTGCGTCAGATAGTAAGGCAAGAATAAGTAATTTTTCAAGTCTTAAACATTGAAATAAAAGATAAAACACAATAATAGAGCCAGGATGTAGGTTAATTTCCTCTCTGCAACATTCAAGGTAAGAATTTACAAGTGAGAAATTAATATCTACATATAGATAGAATTAAACAGGTTTCTTTTCATTGATAATGATCTGTATATTTAATCTATAAGCATAGAAAAACATTAGCTATGTATGACGTTGTTTACAAAATAAATATCATTAGTCAGGTACACCATTAACATGATTTTATACAAAGGTCAATTACAAACTACAGACATACATAATATCGAATCATTAGGAAATGCAAACAAATAATAAAAATTAAATATACATAAAAATATAGAAAGATAAATGGTAATTGTCAGACAGCTTAAATGAAGCATGCAGTGAATCATTATGTATTTCAAAATGTCAACAAATCAGTTGTTTCAAACTAGCTAATCAATAAGTCAGTCAAGAGCCTTTTTCAGAAACACGAGTGACCTACATTCGCGTCACTCATGGCCTATTTGGACCAAGCGCATTTTTTCCACTTGTTCAGTGCATTGACCTTAGAATTATGAATGAAATAATACACATTATACTTCTAAGGGTACAAAACCCATTTAAAGGATCTTAGAAATAAAAAATGTCATTAGCTAAATGACTCTTACAAAAACTTATATTATAAAAATAATATACATGATATAGATATACATAATACTTTCTACTTTTCTATTTGTCTTTGCCTCTGTATTTCCATCTTCTGTTTTCTTTGCATTTGCATTTGTATTTGCATTTACCTCTCTCCCGTTTTCCTCTTTTTGCAATTGTATTTCTTGTACCTTTTTCTGATTTTGGATTTCCATCTTTTCTTGTTTAAGCTGACACTTTCTTAACTATATGTGCACCTGTGTTTTTTTAATTTCAGTTCTTGTACCTTCATTAAAGATCCAGATAAAGACTTATGGATCAAACGATAAGCAATTTCATCCAAAAATAACCTTCCGCCAAATATCGAACACAAATATTGTATTTCTTGCTTCTTTAAAGAAGTCTTTGCTTCAGAAGGATCACATTGTCTGGCAAGCTGAACAGTTTATCCTTTTGCAAAGACTCTAGAGCCCTCCTGGATAGGATATAAAATATAAAGTTGTCCACTTTAGATGACATGGATAAAGCTTGTTGGTTTCATAAAATATTTCTCAAATTTGTGAAATTTAAAAAAAAAAGCAGGATCTAAAACGATGTTTGATAACACTGAGCGACTCAAAGTGAATTTAAATGTCAAAACAAAGTGTGTGTGTGTCTGTGTGTTTGTGTGCGTATGTGTGTGTGTCAAAGAGATAGAGAGAGAGATTTAGAATCTTAACGTAGCTTTAACAATTTTCCAGTCAAATCGCCTCGGTATCTGCAATGTGGCAGTTTTTATAGTGATTTGTACCATTGGGGCATCATGCTGCAGACATGTAGCATCATGCTCCACCCAGTCATATTATTCTGACACCTGACCGACCAGTCCTAACACTAACCTCTTGATGCTGAGCGCCAAGCGAGGCAGCTGTTAGTACCATTTTTATAAGCCTTTGATATGACTCGGTCGGGGATCTAAACCGCGTCTTCCCGCACTCGAGACGGACGGATGCACTAACCACTTAGGGCACCAAAGCGGTCTGAAATTGCACGCATAGCCAAGAATGCACAAAACTGCCTACGAATTCAGTCACTATCGCCGCTACAACTGTTGTGTATGTTCACCAACAAAACGTTCCAGACTTTTTTATAAGTGCTCTCGTGATCTACAAGATCACCGGGCAATTATTGAAAAGGGAAATAAATTAAACAAAGACGCTGCAGAACAAGTATCAAATATGCGTTCTGGAATTATATGAACTGTTCAGCACGTGGCTGAAACAGAGCTACCATGCGGATTAAATGTTGACATTGTTCTCAGCCCCAGGCCATGTAACCAAAGATGGCTTTGCACCATCCATGACATCACAGTCATGGTTTCATGGTGTAATCTTGAACCATAAAGACGCGGAGGCAAATAATAATGACACTCGAAACGTTTGACAAAAACGCCGGACAAAGATTCAGTAAGAATGCTTTCCAGATGTTTGGAAGTTCAGCTTCATATTTCGCCGTATTGATCTTTTTAGTTATCGAATTACATACCAACACTAGCATATAGTCCACCAGTCAGTAATCAGTGTGACAAATGCTGACAATCGGTGTTTTGAATAGGAGCTCTTGTCCGCTATGCATCCTGCGAGCAATAATAAACACCAACATAGAAAATACAAACAATACCTAGGCAAACTTATGTTTGATAATATTGAATTCCCCGTACAAGTTACTGACCTCGGTAAGATTGAACGACTCAACCCTGATATCGCTGTTAATGTGTTTCTTTTGGAACAAATGCCTGTAGCCAGTTCAACTATCCACGATGTAAATCGCGCGGCACAATATTGATTTGTTATTGTTGCATGATCCAAAGTCGTTATATCATTATGTGTGGATGAAGATTATTCGTGTTGTATACCGATGCAGCAAACACAAGGGTAACAGGTTTCCATGCAGACGTTGCGTGCATGTATTGAGCATGCGGACAATTAATTTTACTGTGGCTAAATCACTGAAAAACAAAAGCGGATAATAATGCCAGAACACGACACATTCTGGAATTCACCGCGGTGCAGCGTGAAGTGAATGTAACGTGTATCATTTATGCGGGTTTTGAATGTTTGAATATTCACGTGCGAAGTTCTGCTTCCCCAGCGAAGGCTCGATCGAGTAGAACACAATGATCTGAAAAAGTTCCATGCGGGGCTTACTTCTTTGTCGTCAGATGTGATGGAACAACCGAGCAACCCATGTCGTGTCTTGGTCTGGACTCAATTAAGGTGCTTATTGAAACGCTTGAGTTTGGGACTGATGCAAAATTTCGCGCCATTGCAACATCACTGTTTCCTACAGGAGGAGCCTCACACAGGCCATTAAATATACAGTTATTCATTTACTCAACCACAAAATCCCTGTTGTGCTCCATTATCTGCATGGATATGATGGCCACCTGATTATGCAAGGAGTCGCAACAGCATCGAATGCACCAATAAGTGCAGTCCCCCCTAAAAAAAAAAAAAAAGAAAAAAAAAGATTTCGTCTCAGACAACCACAGTTCATTGACTGGCTGCAGTTTCCAAATTTCAGCCTAGACAACCTCGTGAGCAATCTTGCAGCGAATGGTGACGACTTTTTATAATCACTAATCATTACAGTGAGTGTAAACCTGAAACGTTTAATTTACTCGCTTGTGGAATCCGCGGTGGGACTTCTATATTAAACCACCGATACGCTATAGTAAAAAACTGCTTGTCGACGGATACGACCCCATGGTCCCGTCATTAGTTTACCCTAACAATGTATACGATCGGTCAATAACGCAGCCAGTGCTCGTTGGTGAGTGTCAGTGCATTAATTCCACAGATACACGAGAACGACTGCAAACGTGATCATGATACTTCTTTGAAGCTGATCAACAGTATCCTGACAAGATCCGCAACACATAAAGGAGGACGTATAGGATCTCGAAAACAAGGAAATGGTCGTGGACTACCCGAAACGACTAATATAATACCCTCATGCAGAGGTCTTTAACTACCCGGTGCGACTAGCGAAAAGTCTCGCCATTAACTAGATATGATTTACTTGTTATGGTACGTCTGTCAAACATATTCAAGATCTTTCTGCAGAATGAACTCAGAGGCATGATCCCCCGTTAGTGGGTAACCATGATTGTTAACCTGGGTACGTCAACTGGACATGTGACTCATTGGGCTTTATACTTGGCATCGCCACAACATCTTTTGCATTTGGACTAGTACGAGTTTTCACCGCCACTTGAAGTTGTTAATTATTTAATCCGAGGCACTGGCTCTTGATGTTAGAAACGTCTACTGATGTTTTTTTATACAACTTTGCTGTTGCAAACTAGAGTGGACAGGCCAATATGTGGACGTTTAGTTGTTGAAGCGCTGCTTGGACTCGATCGAACATACATCACCACGTGAGCTTGCTGATTTAACTTTGTTACTTAGAAAGAACTCTTAATAGTATAGAAATGCCTGTTATTAACATTTATGAATGTTATTCATCCCAACGTAGAACTGATGTGGATCTGAGCAGGTTTTCCACCAATGCGAATTTGATTGAGCTTGCCAGCTTGATCGTTGTTGATGCCGATCCAGGCAAGTTTGTGATTTTCTAACATTAAGATTAAAAATTTAAAACGTCTAACGTAGACATTCAATATGTTGTTTTGAAGCAAGCTGCAAGGCGCCGTCGCTAAGAGCCCGGTCGAAATCAAAGACTTTGGTATGTTGACTGCGTTTATCAAGAATTACATTGATGTAGCTGAGAGTGCGATGAAATAATACAAAGATGCAAAGTTTGCATTTGTTGCCCACAGTACGACGTGTTATACATCATGGACACAGATCAGTGAAATATTAGCCACCGTGGGAATACTTCAATATTTCACTCAAAGGAAGCGGACAAAGCCATAGCCAATAGTTCACTTATAATTAGTGTTATTGTGCGTATTTTTGAAAGACCTAAGGCTCACGTCTTAAAGGTGTGAAAGTCATGTGGGGCGTAGTACACCCACTGATAAATAATATTCCGCTTTTTCAATATCTGTAATACGTATCATTACCATCCGCCTGAGGGCGACTCCCTTCAACGTCACAATCATACAGGCCTATGCACCCACATCTGACTATGGTGACAACTAACTGGAGAATTTTTATAACCAACTGCAAGATGTCATTGACAACTCACCCAAGAAGGACATCCCGTTTGTTCAAAGAGACTGGAATGCAAAGGTTGGAGTTAATTCACAGGCAAACTGGCAAAGGACCTGTGGACCTTTCTGCAATGCAGAAACAATTGAAAGAGGACTCAGGCTCCTGGAGTTTGCTGCCTACAACAATCTTGTGCTAACCAACACATTCGGCCCTCACAAAGCATCTAGAAGATGGATTTGGCACAGTCCAGATGGACAACATCACAACCAGATTGACTACATCTTGGTGAAAGAACGATTCTGCAAAGGGCTGAATATCGCCAGAACACGAAGTATTCCAGGAGCAGATATTGGAAGTGACCATGATTTATTAATGACAACGTTTCGCCTCCACCTGAAAATGATCAAAAGTCTAACCTACCAAGATTTGACTTTGAGCAATTGAGAGATCCAAAAGTCACTTAAGTCTTCCAAGCAATAACGGGTGGTAAATTTGCACCTTTGATAACCCTGGACAGACAATATACCGACCTAGAGTTCTTAACAACTACATTCAACACAGCTGTGACTAGCACAGCTAGCGAGTTCATTGGCAAATATCGTTGAACAAAGAAGCCTTGGGTCACGACAGATATCCTTGACCTATGCGACAAAAGAAGAGAACTGAAAAAGGGAAAAAGAGATAATGAAGGAGCTAGAAAATACAGAGAGATAAACAATATGATCAGGAAAAGCATGAAAAAGGCAAAGGACTCCTGGATAGAAAGACACTGCTGCAAAATCCAAGACAGACTGAGTAGAAATGACAGCAAAATGGCATATCAGCTGGTGAAATATCTCACAACCCATAAACAATGGAAAACTACCACAATCCAAGACAAATCAGGAAAGTGCCTCACAGAAGATCAAGAGATCCTAACGCGATGGAGAGGATACTGCTCAGAATTGTACAATCATAAGACTCAAGGAGATCCAGCAGTACTAAATTGTTCTAGGCAGAAGAAATTGATGACAACCCCATTCTTCGTGAAGAAGTAGAATTGTAGTTAGGTCACTAAAGAAAGGAAAGTCAGCCGACATTGACAACATACCAGCAGAGCTCATTCAAGCAGGAGGAGATGAGATAGTCACAGTCCTAACAACAATCTGCAACAAGATATGGCAGACAGGAAAATGACCCACCACATGGACTCAATCCTTGGTCATCGTGCTCCCCAAGAAAGGAAACCTACAGCTGTGCCAAAACTACAGAACCATCAGTTTGATCAGTAACCCTAGCAAAGTCATGCTGAAGATAATTCTCAACATACTAAAGCCTCAAGCAGAGAAAATTATTGCTGAAGAGCAGGCAGGCTTCCGAGCAGGAAGGAGCACCACAGAACAAATCTTCAATCTCGGACTCCTTTGCGAGAAATACCTTCAGCACCAGCAGAATCTATACCACGTCTTTATAGATTTCAAAAAGGCCTTTGATAGGGTATGGCATGCAGCCTTATGGGCAATTATGAGGAAGTACAACATCAGCTCAAACCTGGTGCAGGTTGTTGAGCACCTCTATGACAAAGCCACCAGTGCTTTCCTCATCAATGGCAGCAGAGGAGATTAGTTTCGAACAACAGTTGGATTCAGACAGGGATGTATACTGTCACCTACACTCTTCAACATTTTTCTAGAAAGGATCATGAAAGATGCCTTGCATGACCACAAGGGCACTGTCATTATCGGGGGAAGAACAATCACAAACCTTTGCTTCGCAGATGATATTGATGGTTTAGCAGGAGATGAAAAAGAACTGGCTGACTTGGTTGAACGCCTCGACACAACCTCGATTGTCATATCTATCTTTCTGTATGTTTGTGAAACATGGACACTCACATCAGATCTACAAAGAAGGATTCAAGCCTTTGAAATGAGATGCTACCGCAGGATCTTGAGCATCTCATACATTGGCCATGTAACCAACGAAGAAGTCCACAACAGGATCCAACGAGCAATCGTATCCTATGAAGACCTCTTGACCACTGTAAAAAAAAAGCGCAAACTGAAGTGGTACGGGCATGTCTCAAGATCATCTGGACTGGCAAAAACAATCTTGCAAGGCACAGTGCGAGTGTGCAGAAGAAGAGGCAGACAAAAAAAGAGGTGGGAATACAACATTAAGGAGTGGACAGGCATGGGATTTGGAGATTCCCAAAGGGCAGTAGAGAACAGGAAAAGATGGAGAGAATTGGTTGTAAAGTCAACTGTGGTGCCCCAACGACCTCTTGGGTTAAGGGATTGATGATGATGATAATGATGATGATGATGATGATGATGATGATGATGATGATGATGATGATGATGATGATAGTGATGATGATGAATACGTATCATTCGGACGTGATGATAATACTGAAACATATTTTACATATGCAATATCAGTACAGTTGGTCGTCGGAGATGCTCATCAGATGAAAAGATTCAATATTTATCCGGATGGGTACCTGACTGTCTTTTTAGCGTTTGTGTTTAAGATTAGATTTATCTTTACATGATTTATTATTACATATGAGGGATGGATTCTGACGGTGGTGATGGGGTTGCAGAGTTTACCCACGGGGTGTTGGGCCGGCTAACTGCTGATGCCAACAGTGATAGTGATTTGGTTCCACTTATTGACGAACATTACCTTCAAATTTATGGCATTAATAAAGACTCTCGTTTGCACTGAAATATATTCTTGCTAAGAGTCAAATAGAAATCGACAGATGGGTCAACCCTGATGATGTACCAATACCAACTCGATGCCATCTTGGAATCATTGTATGAGCACGTGAAAATATGAAGTCGTAGAATGCACAGCCAAACATAAACGAAGAAGTGGAATTCACCGACAAATCAACCCCGATTACATTCCCCGATGACTATGTTGCACCGACATCGACTCAACCAAGAAGAGAAAATTCTCGACTGTTTTTCCACGAGGACGCCACTTGTCCGTGTGCCAGTTTTTGGGCGAAAACGAGAACGACTGTTTCATACATCATTCAATGGCGTAATCAGTACGGTTATACATGAATGTGGTGCAAGGCCTACAGAACGAATAATTGCCGGAGATTTAAATTTTACCCAAGTAAATAATTTATCTGATTGTGTGGCAGTTGTAACAGTAAAATAAAGAATAACTGATGCGAAGTGCGTATGCCTGTTGCACCTGAAGAAGGTAATTATACCAGATGATCACATAATTAATAGAAGAACTACGACAGACCCTCAAAGTTACCGACATGAGAAAATAACTGAAGCGGAACGATAACTACAAGATGAAATCACCTAAAAAAGCTTAACCTTGCTATTAAAAAGTAAACACAAACACGTGGCTAGGATTTTGTTGACGTTACCTGTGGAATTACTGCCGCGACTACTTTTAGCCTTTGTGTGAATCCTGACCAGAGCACACTATCATAGGTACAAGAATCAGATAGCAATCGGTGTCATAGGCGGTGTTGGCAAAATAATCTCTCTACGTCTTCCTTCACAGAACTTCTCGCGGCGGTACAAAGCAGTCTGAATACAAATAGTAAACTCTACCCTGTAAAGGATGAAATGTTTATCATGGCGGTGTTCGAGAGTGTATTGACGGAAATGGATAACCACCGTTGATTTCGAGGACAGATACGGAACTGATATATAGCGACCCAAAACAGGCATTTAATTTAAAGGCAATGAAAATGCCAGTTTTATATTGATGTACCCAGTAGTGTATTGGCCTAACTGTGGCATCTAGTGTAACAACTTCGCTTGTGGACGCCCCGAGGGGAGGCTGACAACTCACATAAATCATGCACTCGCATGTTATTCGACGGTGAATTATAGGGTACAGAAGGCTTTGACCTTATCAATGATAATATAAATAGAAAGCCCCATAATGATACTTTGTAAATATCAATTATAATTAAATACAGCATTAATTTGTTTCCATTTTTGTACTACAAAAGCAGGGTTCAAAAATTGTTTTTCATGAGAACGCGAGAAGCTAATTGTCTGCATATGAGCTATTTCTCTTTCTAGCCATTTGAAAAATAAAAGAACAAATGTTTGCACTGCCACTGTTAAATATTAAAAATAATATTGATTACTGTACATTGTCTTGGGATACACCCACACCAACACACACACACACAGTTCTTTATATTGATTACATATGTCTTGGGATACACCCACACCAACACACACAGAGCTCTTTATATTGTTTTTAAACATCAATACCTTACCCCAGTGCAAAAAACAAAAATAATTCAAATATGTTTTAAAGAGTTAAAAATCATACACAACCCTACATCCCGCCAACATTTGTGTTTCCTTTCCGAAAACAAGCTTCTACGTTACCATACCAACATTTGTTTAGAATAAATCCAACGCCACCACACTCCCCACTAAATTATATTGCAATGCTAGGCTATCCAATGACCTACCAACTGCTTTTTATATCTCAGTCCACCCGACACCAGGCAATTTCTTTTAAATCATAGGCCACGCTACCCCTACCGATTTTTTCCTGCCAAGAAAAATTCTAGGCCGTCAGTACAACATATAATTAAAAATCTGTTATAGATAGAGAATTTCTTGTCCAAAATCAGTATATATATATATATA
>JAECUM010008423.1:0-19269 GCA_016617855.1 Megalonaias nervosa | reverse complement strand
AAAAAAAAAAAAAAAAAAAAAAAAAAAAAAAGCATTAAGGTTCGCTATTGATTAAACTTGGGACTCGTGAAGAAATCTAGGGTTGTTTCTATGGGGGTAAGTCAACGAGCTGAAGATCAGCTTGTAATGAGCGTACGTTATGTTGCAGTCTAGTATGGATAATAGCTTAGGCTCTGTGACTAAAAATAGACATTTTACTGGATTCGATATTTGGACATAAACACCTTTTCATAACACTTTAATACATGTTACATTGGGTATCCTGTTCAAGATAACCCCAGAAGGTCGCTGTTATGAGCATAAAGATGATTTATGAGAAGTTAGCGTGAAATTTCAACTGACTAAAGTCTGTGAACGTTTAAGATTATAATGCATTTTTTGGAGACCTGAGGAGGGAGTAATTCAATTAGATCGTTTGGAGTTTGCCTATTCATTTTAGTGTTTATTTGCTTTGTTATTCTTTTGTTTTGCTTGGGGGGTGGGGGTGATTGTTTTATTCTTTTATTGGGGGAGGTGTTTTGATTGTTTGGGGTTTTTTTGGGGGGGGGGTATTTTTTTGTTTCTGTTTTTTGGGGTTTTTTTGTCTTTGCAGAATTTTCCACCCAGTTCTAAAATAAAGTGATCGCCTACTCGTGTGTTTGTTAAGTTATGTATCCATTCTTGCCGATTCTAGCTGTAGTTGTACACAAAAAGAATTCTCAATATATTAACCAACACCTATACCAAACTACACAGGCAATTCCAGTATAGGCTTGATATAAGTTACATACAAATTAGAAAAAAATTTGCTTGTTATGTTTCTGTTTAAGTTGTCGAAGATTGGCAATTCGAGATAATGCTATTTTTCATATGCTATCAATATGACAAGTCCTTTTGACATTTGATGAAAATAGTAATCCAAAATAACGATGACGATCCACATACTTAAGATCATTATCTTCAAAAAAGAAGTTCAAGCATATTTACTACCTTCTTGTTCGTAAAATCTGGATTTGACTTTAAGAGCCATTGCTTGGACCATTTGCGTAAGTTTATTAGATCATAATTCAAGAGTAATTCTGTTTCTGCACTTTAAGGGGATGAATAAAGCAGAGATAAAGTACCTGCAAAGAGACGGATGAGACAACTCGTATCGTTCGCAATATAATTTACGGACATTAGAAACAAGAGAGGACAAAGAACAGATCCTTGTGGAACGCCAGCATTCATGACAGATTCTCGTGAATACCTCTTGTGCTAAAAGACTATTTGTTTTCTATTACTTAAATAGTTTACAAACCATATCAGCAAATTACTTGAAACCTCTTATTCGTTCAGTTTGTATATTATGCGTCTGTACCAGCCCCGATCAAATGATTTGGATAAAATCACATATATGTATATCTGATGACGCAAAAGCCAGCATGTCTGCTTACGCCGCTACAAACTAATACTATATTACATTATTGGAAACGCCAATTAATGGATTGCACTCATACATATTTGTTAATTATGTCACACACGGCAGCGAATTACTGGCGCTGTCTCGTCACGTTCCCGCCAAAAGTTTGATGGCGATTAAAATACTTATTATTATATAGGAGTCGACATAGCTGATAAACTCTGATACAAATTATGTGCTTCCTTAGCTTGAACAAAACCCTTTGTATCCTTTCAAGCAGCAGTTCGGCCAAGCGTCTAAGCGTGCCGCATTCAGAACATAGTCGTTTCTGTCCTAAGCGAAAGAGATTGCAGTAATGCTTCCCAAATTAGTAAGTTTTTGGCGGAATAACATCCATCTAGATGTGCAAAGAAGAGATTGTTATAAAATGGCAGGTGGTGAAAACAACTATCGACAACGTTTAAGCAATCATTGATGGGCAATTCAAGATGGAAATTATTATTATGTTTTTCTAGGATGCGATGGAAAAGGACGAGGATGTTCCCACTGACCCCCTCCCCCATACACGAACACTGATTTCATTCGTTCATACGCGCCATCTAGGAGCGATTGGTGGATAACGAGAAAACTATACACAATCTTATCAGTTGAACTGCATGTAAGCGAGAACACTGATATGTTTCACAGCTTATTACATATTTGACTGACAAATGATAGCAAGCAAATGATTAGAGATGTATGTCAGGAATAAAGCATGGTTGCCATGGTTCATGCCCTTAACGTGAATTTTAATGCTTGCATTATAATATTTGTGAAAAAGTATAAAAAGAAAAAAAAAAATCTCCACCGAAAGTGTTGAAATACAGAATCTATTCATTTATGAAAAATGTTTATGAACTCTAAATCCTTTGCGAGCTACCTTTTTTTCCGAGCGTGTAAAAATTTGTACATTTCCCGATATTCTTCCATGGCTTGTTTCCCCTGAAATATAGGCTACACGACGAAAAAGTGGATTGTGACAATTATGCCAAGGTGTGCGAATCTTTCGTTTATAGTGTCTCATTGTTGTTGATTATTATCATTATTATTATTATTATTATTATTATTATTATTATTATTTACATGTGTAATACAATTCATTGTTTTTAAACGCATATCGACTGCAATAAAACACTGTTGATGACAAAAATATCCCCAAAATATGATGCAATTTTTCAAGCTATTTCGATAACATTATAATATTGAAATGGATGCTGAATATTTAAATGATTTTGTTTTGTTTTGGTTTGGTTTTTGCTTTCGGGCTGTCACAACAAAGATTTTTTTTCCCTAAATTAAAATCATCCAGTGAAGAATTTTATGCTGCATATTTTCCTCTGATTTATTTTTTTCAAACGTGATATAAGAAGTACATGTTATAAAAATAACCAAATATTTACATTGTCTTTGCCGTGTAAGTAATATCTCTTTCATACTAACACATGAAGCAAACCAACACGTGAACAGCGGCCCTAGTATGAACAGCTAACGCTCACTCCAGAGCCAAAACCTTGAGAAATGGCATACTTAAGTTAGCCATTTTTCATTGTGATTTTATTTTAAATTTTGACTTGTAGAACGTATTTAAATCTCATTTCGTGGAATATCTCTTAATCAGCAATTAGTTTCACTGTCAGCGAAACGCTAGTGACCATGATGATGGCGTCAGGATCTCAAAAGAACCGCGTTAGGTCGCGAGAAAAATGGCGACCACATCAAGGGCGAGATTTCATTATTCCTGTTTCTGTACATAATTCGTTGTAAAGCGATAAATGTCATCGATAAGGAAATGTTATGACATTATGATGTCATTCAAGTTGCCTCACTGTGACGCCATACAAATCGCTTAATAGATAACACGCGCTCTATGAATGAAATTTTGTTATTAAGTTGAGTAAATTTTTTTGTATTTTTTACTTTAACTGTATCTGCTGACACATCACGTTATTACAATGTTGCTGTAAAGGTTGTGATGTGGTTACGTGGGAAAATAATGTTCTAGTAACATTGCTTAAACATTGCACACAAATATAATATTAGTTGTTCCATGATAACGATAGAATAGAAGATTACAGATAGCTGATGTATGAGTTGATTATTATAGATTGTTCAACATATAGAGTAATTTTACTAAGATTGTAAGTGACGTCATGTGTGATTGAGACGTGGACTTATATTCTGCTTTCAGCTGTTATGAACAGTCAAGGTGTGTAAATTAATCAATTCCATTATAATTCGGACTGTCAGAGTGTTAAATCTATTCATAACATGATACAATAATTTTTGTCGTAATTCTGTAGCTTTTATCTGATTTGTATTAAATAAATTATATTCATACATTGGAGCAAATTTACAAAAAGAAAAAAAATAACGAGGATGGGATTCTTTGCCGTGGTGTTAATGCCTCGAGTTGACGTTTAATTCCGCTTGCGTGTAGTTCAAGAATGTGAGATTTATCGTTCTTGACCCAACTCCACCCAAGTATAATAAAATAAAATTTAAAAAACTGAATGTGAAATTGAAATCGAAAGGAATTATGATTGCGCGGGCAGATGTATACATGTTCATATGTACATTAAAATATATTTAAATATTGATTAATGCAAGCATGAATGAGTGATTTTATAAATTTTGCATGCAAAACCATGGCATAAACAACAACAACAACAACAATAATAATAATAATAATAATAATAATAATAATAATAATAATAATAATAACAACAACAACAACAACAACAACAACAATAATAATAATAATAATAATAATAATAATAATAATAATAATAATAATAATAATTTAACATTTATTGAGAAGAAACAGCATGGTCATGGTCAATGAAGTCGAAGAGGCCATATTAGTGACCATCAAGTGTGTCTCAGCCCAAAGAGCAGGAACAAAATGCAGCGTTGACCACATGAGCTCTAATTTAATCAAAAGATTCGATTTTATATTTGTATGCATTATATTTGGAAACGTTCCCGGGACCTACAAACAATTAAAATCTCCATCCAATATAATTTAATCGGGTAAGTACTTCTGCTTGGAATGTTATTGAAGTGAAGTATTTTCTGAAGTGAATCTAAACTTTATTTTACCATGCACTTGCCTCGGTTGACAGCTGCATCCAAAAGTTATCGTTCAACTCCGAATGAACAAGTGAATCCCATAGTTACCATCTAAGCCTGCTCATCGATATCAATGGAAGCACAAGTACAGCGAATAAAGTTTCATTATGCTAGTTGACTTTTACTTCTACATATGTATGCATTGCTGAGATGATATAAGACTTTGTTCAAGCATTAAAATCATTTTTCAATTTCCAGAAGCCTGAGCAGAAGACGAAGAACCATACTGAATTTGTTGTCAAGGATACCGATTCTAAAACAAAATCTTAATAAAATACTGAAAATAAAAAGATAAAAATGTAAATAAAGTTAGATTCAAATATCTACTGAATTGTATTCTTTTTATACCCACTTGTCGCTTCTTAAATCCAAATGCCTGTAAAGCTTTCATGTCGATAAAAAAAACAACTTTGCATTGGCAAAATTATTGTAAGTTCTTTCCTATGATTTTGTTGAATAGAAATTGATTTTTTTAAAACAGCAAAAAAAATTTACTTTCAAACAATTTTAGACCAATTAAAAAATAAACTGCTTTATCTAGCGAAAAAATTCAGAAAGAATTTCCCCCTTCATAAATAGATGATCTGTACATTTTATCCAGTTTAGTGAATTTCATTTTTGTGTCCTCACATGCTCACTGCTTGCATCAATAGCATCTATAAAGGATTCCGGCCATCCCATCCCATTGTATGGATATCCACCCAAACTGTTTCATTAAGTGCGACTGCAGAAAAACAATTTCAAGAGATCAATGTAATTTAGTTAGTACTAATATTATTACCCTATTTAGGTTGTCGACCAGGTTACTAATTTCATATTCGGTGCTGATTCCGCATATTGTCAGCAAGTTTTGAAGATATTGGATATAGATATACTTGAATCTAATAATATTCTTTGCCAATTTTCACCATGAAAATATGAAAAACGGTGTTCACCTAATGAGGGGTCCGTACATCCGTTAACATGTTTGTTATCACTACTCCCACCAAACTGATTGGAGGAATGCCAAGAATCTTTACATACACATTCGGCCTGGGGTTTAGTTTAGTCTAAACAAAAATGTATCTTCGCTAGCCAAGGTTAATCTGTCTACCCCTAGGCGGATTGATAAGTATTTCAGTGGTTTGTCCTAGCGACATCAATTGGATTTCATGAGTTGCCTCCTTTAGTATGCAATGCCAACTAACCAATAGCGTGTATCAGCGGTGCATTGTACATCGGCCGAGAATGGTGGGGGCAATTGACTTCAAAAGGATATTTTGTAAGTTTAACATCGAAAGTATGACTACGTAAATGAGAGAAGCCATTACATGTGTATTTGAAAGAAAGGATGTTCCAACACGGATCGGCAGTGGAAAATTGCTTATTTATGAGTACATGTGTGTGCTCTCCTTGTCTCGATCATGTATCAACAGTGTTCTAATTTTAATAACTTGATTTTGATTTGACGAGGTGGCTTGCAGATGCATCCAATGATATTAACAGACCCGAAGCACTGAAATATCAAAACGATCTGCCAAGGTGTAAATAATTTAAGATATCTGAACCTTGGCTAGCAATGATGAATGAAAATGGTAGAGCACCAATATCGCTGCCACAGTAATCATCTTGAAGATTTTAACATTACTCCTCCAAGATGGAACTCCACCATTGCTGGTCCCAAGCCCAGATGTAAAAGGAGGAGGGTTGGGCGTGGGGCTAGCAACCCGACCCTGTAAAACCAACTTGCTACAAAAACGCCAACAGAAGAAAAACCAGAAACTGAAAGCTTGAGGGAGGAAGGGTCTTCTTCTGGAAGACTTATGACGCTGTGTGGTGAAAGCCGCTAGTCCGCGGAAGCCATAAAGCAGACCACCCTTCTATCAAACAGGAGAATTAACATCGCAACATGGAACGTGAGGACAATGTATGAGGCAGGAAAAACAGCACAGGTAGCAGCAGAGATGAGGAACTACAACCTATCCCTACTGGGCATTAGCGAGACACGATGGACTCAATCTGGACAAAGAAGACTGATTACATAAGAGATGCTACTGTATTAAGGACATGAGGAAGATGACACGCCTCATACACAGGGGGTGGGACTCATGATGTCGATGCAAGCATATAATGCACTGATAGGATGGGAACCACACGGGCCCAGAATCCTCACGGCAACGTTTAGGACCAAGAAGAAGAAAATAAAGATGAACGTCATACAGTGCTACGCTCCAACAAATGACAGCAAAGAAAAAGAGAAGGACCAGTTTTACAACAGACTATAGAACATAGTAGAGAACTTCCCAGACAAAGATATCAACATCCTCATGGGTGATTTCAATGCCAAAACTGGGTCAGACAACACAGGGTACGAACAAGCCATGGGATGAACGAGAATGGAGAGAGATTCGCAGACCTTTGTGCACTGAACAACCTGGTCATCGGGGGTACCATCGTTCCCCACAAGAGAATCCACAAGAACACATGGATATCACCAGACCATGTGACAGAAAATCAGATTGACCACATCTGCATAGCCAAGAAGTTCAGAAGATCCCTGCAAGATGTGGGGATGAAGAGGGGAGCAGATGTGGCATGTGACCACCACTTAGTTGTCGCAAGGCTGGCATCTGACCACCACTTAGTTGTCGCAAGGCTGGCATCTGACTACCACATACTTGTCGCAAGACTGAAACTGAAACTGAAGAACTGGATGGGCACAAAAGAGAAGAAAACAAAGTATAACATCAACCTACTGAAAGATGCAAAAACTAAAGAAGAATACAGACTGACGCTTAACAACAAGTACCAAGTGCAACAAGAGCTTTCTGAGGATGAGGAAGACAATGCGAACAAAAGATGGCAGAAAGTTAAAGAGGCAGTAAAATCATCACGCCAAGAAGTACTAGGCCCCATTAAGCACCAGCAGAAAGAATGGATTTCAGCCGAAACATTGCGCAAAATCAAGGAGCAGAAACAGAAGAAAACAGCAGTAAATAGCAGTAGGACAAGAGCTACAAACGTACAGGTACAAAAAGAGTACACTGACGCCCACATAGAAGTGAAAAGAAGCATCAAGATAGACAAGAGAAACTACGTTGAAGGACTGGCAGCAGAGGCAGAAGAAGCGGCCGAAATTGGAAACATGATGAAGCTGTACGACATCACCAAGAAACTATCCAGCAAGTAAAGCAAAACAGAGAGACCCGTAAAGGACAAGCAGGGAAAGACCATAACAAGTACAGAACACCAAATGAATAGATGGGCAGAATATTTTGAAGAACTGTTGAACAGGCCAGCACCACAAAATCCCCCAGAAATCCAGCCAGCCAACGCAGACCTCCTCATAAGCTGTGACAACCCCACCAGAGACGAGATCAGGAAAGCCATCACCCAGTTCAAGAACGGCAAGGCAGCTGGACCTGATGACATCCCAGCAGAAGCCCTCAGAGCAGACCTAGAAGCTTCAGTGGAAATGCAATACCCCCTCTTTGAGAAGATCTGGGAGGAAGAAGAAATACCGACTGACTGGAAGGAGGGATACCTCATCAAGATCCGCAAGAAAGGCGACCTCCAACTACAGAAGATTCACACTCCTGTCAGTACCAGGGAAAGTCTTCAACCGGGTCCTCTTGGAGAGGATGAAGGAGGCCGTAGACTCAGTTACGAGATGAGCAAGCGGGCTTCCGACAGAACAGATCGTGTACGGACAAAATAGCTACTCTTTGCATCATAGTCGAGCAATCGTTGGAGTGGAATTCTTCGCTCTACATCAACTTTGTCGATTATGAAAAGTCATTCGACAGCGTGGACCGAGAGACACTCTGGAAACTTCTTCGCCACTACGGCATCCCAACCAAGCTGGTGAACCTGGTCAAGAATACTTACAACGGAATGTCCTGCAGAATCATCCATGCAGGACAGCACACAGACAGCTTCCTAGTGAGGACTGGCATGAGGCAAGGCTGCTTGCTGTCGCCGTTTCTCTTCTTGGATTATGAAGATGTCCACCAGAGGGAGGATAAATGGGATCCAGCGGACATTGTGGATTCAACTTGAGGACCTGGACTTTGCTGGTGACCTAGCGCTCTTGTCCGACAGTCAGCAGCAAATGCAGGACAAGACCGACGTACTGGCAGCCACATCAGCACAGGTTGGCCTCAACATCCACAATGACAAGACCAAGATCCTCAAGATCAATTATGTCAGTAACAACCCAGTCACACTGCATGGAAATCCCCTGGAAGAGGTGGAGTCCTTCACGTACCTGGGCAGCATTATCAACCAGCAGTGTGGCACAGACGCCGACGTCAAGGCAAGCATCGGAAAGACAAGAGCAGCTTTCATACAGCTCAAGAACATCTGGAGCTCCAAAGAAATTTCCTTGACTACCAAGACCAGACTGTTCAACTCCAACGTGAAGTCAGTCCTACTGTATGGAGCAGAGACCTGGAGAACCACCAAGTCGACCGTAAAGAGAGTTCAGACCTTCATCAACAGCTGCCTAAGAAGAATTCTCCAGATCCGCTGGCCAGACACCATTAGCAACGCCAACCTGTGGCAGAGAACATTCTCAGCTTCCGGTAGAGGATGAGATCATGGAGAAAAGGTGGGGTTGGATAGGACACACCCTACGTAAGCCGCCAACCACAATTACCAGACAGGCATTGAGGTGGAACCCTCAGGGCAAGCGGAGAAGGGGTCGACCAAGAAACACCTGGCGACGTGAAAATGAGGCGGACATCACTAAGCTGGGTCACACCTGGAGTCAGCTCGAGAGGATTGCGCAGGACAGAAGGCTCTGACGATCTTTTGTGGGCAGCATATACCCCGGCAGGAGTGACGGGCAAAACTGACTGACTCCAAGACGGGTGGTCATATCATACGAAGTTTTCACTGAATGACATCTGATGACATCTAGCTGATCCTAAATGAAAATTTGCCAACCTGATAACAGTATGCACGCCATGACAGCCATATTGAAAATCTTATAGCTACTCTTCCTGGAAGTTTTCATCAACTGACTTGTTTTGTTTTGTTGGTCCCAAATGAAAATGGTGGTGATCTGATATTAATGGTATGGTCAGATTGGCATCCATCTTGAAATCTCACTACTCTTCATAGATCGATGACCATATTGACATTTTTGCAATGTTTGATTGTAGAATTGGACTTTCTTGCCAGTAGTGGGGCATATGTGAAACGGAAGTCATTCTTCACAGGATATTGAATGTTGTCAGGAGGTTTTGGGAATGTTATATTATGACGTTAAACAGCAATGTTGTAGCAACATTCCAGCAAGTTTACAAAATCACATTGTCATAACGTAATAGAACAACGTTGCCACACCTTCAGTGAAAATTTGTTGCAACGTTGCGTTGTTCACATAAGAAGTCAAAATGTCATGCAAGGCAATGGTGTAATAACCGAGGTATCAAGATTTATTTCAAATTCATTGCACTATATATTAACTAATATATTCAACGGTTTCGATAACCCTATCAACACCTTGGCGGTTCGAACAGCTATACTGGTGCTATTCATGTGTTGCCTCCCTTAGTATATAATGCCAACTAACCAATAGCGTGGTGCATTATACTTCCGCCGAAAAAGGTGGTTGCAATTGACCTAAAAAGGATGCTTTAAGTTTAACATCGAAAGTATTACTATGTACCAGAGGGAAGCCATTATAAATGTATTTGAGTGAGAGGTATTTGTGCATACACGGACCGACACTGGAAAATTGCTTATTTATCAATCCATTCAAGCTGTGTGTGCCCCTTGTCTCGATCACGTTGGAGCAGTGTTCAAAATTTGAACAACTTAATTTTTGATTGGATGCGATGGCTTGCCGCCGCATCCAATGAAATTCACAGACCCGAAGCTCAGAAATATCTGCTCGATATGCCAAGGTGTAGATAGGGTTATCGGAACCTTGGCTAGCGAAGATGCTCCAGATGTACAAAGATTTTTTTTTCTAATCTGATAAACAGAATGTATCCAACATGACCTTGTTAAAAAATATTACATAAAGACGTGCATATAGTCACTGAATATTGTAGGTTGCATTGTACATTTTTTTGGGACCTGGTTCTCTCTCTCTCTCTCTCTTAAGTTGCATTGTATAATGTTTGCGCCACCCGTTTCTCTCTCTCTCTCTCTCTCTCTCTCTCTCTCTCTCTCTCTCTCTCTCTCTCTCTCTCTCTCTGTTCCTTTGGACGGTTTGACTCAACTTTACCATCATAGGTCCAGAGACATCTTCGTATGACACAAGCGAAAATCCCCAACGCTCGTATTTTCGTGGATTTTTCCCCGAATCTAGCTACGATAATCCAGAGAGAGAGAGAGAGAGAGAGAGAGAGAGAGAGAGAGAGAGAGAGAGAACAACAACATTAGCATATTAGATACGTTACAGTACGTGTACCTCGTAACCGACAAATTTAACTTACAGTGTCGACAGGCTATTGGAACTATGTATCATTGATATTATGAACACTGTAGATCGATCCCAAGGAAAGGGTAAACATACGGTTACAACGAACCATATTCTTGTAGGTTACTTGGTGCAAGTTCAATTTTAATATTTTCCTCCAGCGCAATTTGTTTTTCTCTCTCCCTCCAGATTTTTACGTATATTTACCCTTACGCACGAGAGGGAGAGAGGAACGGAAAAAATAAATGATTCCGGTGAAATTGTGTACCATTTTAATTTCATTTAGAAAACAGGGATCATTAATAGTTGTTATCATTATTTTCATATTTCATTTATGATTAATGAGTAGAAATTCATAATTAATATATATGCCTGCAGCTGAAAGAATGTTTATATATTCGTATTATTGCGCCATGGGCTGATCACAATTTGATATACCAATAGTATTGGTATATCAATTTGCTTTATACCAACACTTTAAAAGCCATATTACTTTTAATGTATGTGGTATAATTTATTGTATGTTTCAGGAGACACTAAGAAGCACTAAAAAGTATAATTTGTTACTATGAAGTTTTTAAAACACTTTAGTGAACTTAAAAGAATGCATACATGCATAATAATTGCAATTAATGATTAACTATTGTTGTCATAATTATGGAATGTAACAATATACCGGTTTCACTATATACCATGATATTAATTTCGGCCGTTGAAAAACCGCGAATCTTTTCCCCGTGCCTTGAAAACCGTGTTCTCGTTGCTTCATAGTGTACATGTATATGTAATTGTCGTTTCGGGCCCAAGGTGACAGTTGTTTCCTACCTAAAAGGATGGTTGTTAAAAACCCGTTCATGTATATGATCCAAAATATTACACTATCTCAAGAGTAAAAGAAAAATGACTTATTTAAATACTGATTATTTATTTACGGATTTTAACTTATCATTAATACCATCGATGTTTTCACAAATAAAAACGTAACAAATGCATGCTACCACTACGAGCGAAAAGAAAGAGAAATATGTTCCAGACTGAAATAACTAAATAAGTGCCTGTTTTTTGTAATCGCTGAAATTGACAAAAATTGTCATCTTCTCATGCGTAAAGTGGCTGCAACAATCAACAAGTGTACTCAAAACATCTAGAAGGTTTGTCATTAAGTCGACGGTCTTTGATGGGCTGAGAGGACATATGACACTTTTTGCTTGGCTTGGACTAATCATTAATTAAAGGACTCTCATCCTTATTAATTCAAACTTTTGTCGGCTGTTTCAAAGGTATGTGCCTACTTAGAACACTGCCACTGCCTTCAGTAGGTAAAGTCCACATTTGACAGAATTTATAAACAGAACAATAACTTCAGTTACAGAAGGTTTTAAAATTATAAGAACTTCTGGATACTTCGTTAGTTTGTTAATCACTACGCTAGCCTAAAATGCTCAAATTTATTACAAAATGAGCAGCAAATTACTGAATAAAGTCACTTTAAACATCACTTAGAATTTTCCACACTTACAGACATCGTTGCGATACGACATGGAAATGCTCAGCTTTGAAAAGTTGTGACATAACACTATGAGATCAAAATAATTTCAGGTATTTTCCTGGACAATAATGGTATGGAAAAGTTCTTTACAATAACTGTTAGCAATACGAAAGGTTTCCTTTATTATAGAAAGTTTAATAAGAAAATTGGTTACCAAAACTGCTACGAAAATTAATATTAACCGCTCCGGTGGCCTAAGTGGTTAGATTATCCGCCTCCGATGCGGGAGGTCGCGAATTTGAACAGTACTAAAAGCTACCTCACTTGGCGTTCTGCATTATGAGGTTAGTGTAAGGAATGGTCAGTCTGGTGTCAGGATAATGTGACTGGGTGAGATATGATGCTACATGCCTGCGGCGTGATGCCTAAGTGCTATACATCATTATAAACTGCCACACTGTAAACATCGTAGCGTTTTGAATAAATAATTGTTAAAGCTACTTTCAAAATCCAATTCACACACACACACACACACACACACACACACACACACACACACACACACACACACACACAAACAAACACACACACACACACATTGTCACGTTTCCTAACTCCAGCTACAAAAGTCATGTATCAGGTAGGATATTACCGCGGCCATGTGTTTGATGTCTATATATTTCCGGGGCCTAGTGTTAATCTCTTACGCAAGGTTACATAACCAGCCGGAGACCCGGAAATCTGAGTTGGCGTTGGCGACCGCTCGTGTCATTTGACAAAGGCTTGTAGTCATCACACCTAGATGTTAAAGATTAGTCCTAAGATCAGAGGGAAGCCGCGGGGTGAACGAGGCGTGTTCTCATCCGTCCCCACGTTGACAGACAGCGAGCGAGAGACACTGTCCGCTAAGTTTGATTGGATCGGTCCACAGTGACATCCAATCGGAACTGAGATAGGGGGTGTGATTACAATTCGACGCTAATTATACCTTACAACTTGTAAATTAAAAGTTAGTTTTTGCCTAGACAGATTGTTGAGAAATAGGGTTACTCCGGGGAAGCCACTCGTAATTTGGCGGTACAATTTAGAAGCAGATTCTAAGGAAAGACAAAACTTCGTAAAGGTCAGTAAGTTATTTGCTCGATTTTGCAGAATATTATGGCATCATAATTGTAATTATTTGTAGTATATACTTAATTACTAGCATCGTTTAGTATGTAAAATTACCTTTGTAGTGTTTCATTTACATGCCTATTTGAGAAATGGGCTTGGATATTACGTAGAAAATTATGTAGATTGTTAGCTTGTGGTCAGAATTAATTTTGTAATTCTCTACTAGGCAACTTCGTAGTAAAACAGTGCATTTATTAATGCGTTATGTTAGAGTTTACGCATGCTTGAATTGTGAATTTGGAAACTGGTTGAAATAGGTAAGATTAGTTACTATGGGCGTATGCGCATATCAGAAAATGGATATTGAATATTTGTGTACTTTGTATGAGTGGAAGGTAAAGGAATGCGTCTGATTATTATGATATTGTTTAGTATAACGGGATTAGGAATATGTATTGATGTGACAGAATGTATTGATGTATGTATAAGAAGTAACTGATACCGTGCTTTATTATGACGTTTGTTTTACCATACAAGAACGTATGGGTATCTCGATGTGAATGAATGCGTGACCGAAGAAACTGAATAGCCTTTTCCTGATGATAGGCTGTGTGCAGTGTGAGATGAGAGGCCTAAGGAAAAATATTGTACCGTCCTTGTGTTTTCACAGGAAGCTTTTTAGGGGACAGAGAACTTCCGGTTCAATTGAGTCCAGAGTCTCTAAGAGGTGGAAACGGAACTGAGACTAGCCGAACAGCCGAAGTCGACAGAAGTCTAGTCGGTGGAGAGATGGTGGATAGAAGGTGGAGGAGGAGGAAAAGGAGTCTGGAGGAGAAAGTGGAGGAGGAGTGTAGAGAAGTCGAGGTGGAGGGGAAGGAGTATAGAGAAGTCGAGGAGGAAGAGCAGAAGGAATTTGGAGAAAGTTGGGGAGGAAGAGGAGAAGGAATTGGAAGAAATAGGAGAGAAGAATACCACAGATGAGTAGAATACAAGTACAGGGGAAATCAATCTCACACTGCTAATCAAGTGATGCAATAGAATATTAAAGGGTCGAGCGGAAGGAGTGTAATTGGAAATTTGAATCATTTAATTATTGAATTTTTATTAAATTGTTATTCATTGAATTTCATCCTTTTTGTATATTTAACCATCTAACCGTCGGCATTGCTGACTGGGGGCTCGGAGCTTAATATCTATCTTTCACTAATTTAACTTCCAACCAAAATCGAGCCTGGGTGGGACTTCTATAATAGTTTAATTATATTTTATATTTTTTATAAGTTAATTCTTTCTCTCACCAGTTTTGTCATTAATTAATAGATTTGTTACTCGCTCATCAATTGTATCATATCTCTCCTTAATCAATTCACTCACTAATTCATAAATCATCTTTCACTCATATACACATTTATTTACTCAGTCGTTTATTCATCGTATTCAACACTACTCACCCACGTTCAATTCTTCAGTCTCCCATTCTTGCTCAGTCATTCAATCACTCACCACATTCATGTATGCTCTCATTCATACTTTCTTTTTCCTCCCATTCACCCCTTCTTTCATTCATTCTTTTGTAACTTATACTCTTATTAATCTGTGCCTATTGGTTTACCAAACTGTTTTAGCTCTGGAAAGGTCTGTCAGAGGTGCTTAAGAGCTATCGCAAATGGAGTTGCTTCACTTGTTGTCTATCGTCCTTTGTATCAATGTTAACTGCAGCCAAATCTACAGCATGTACTGTAACACAATGGATGATTTTATTATGGATGTTTGTATTCTGTGTGAGTGTGAGTGTGAAAGCCATGCATATGATAAATTCAAGGTGATAATTACTTCATACATTCCTGTACAAGAATATGTATATGTAAAATTTCTGCTGTTTTCATGGATAATAACATAAAAATTATATCTATGAATGTTAGAGGCCTGCAAGGTTCAGTCTTTAAACGAAGAGACATTTTATACTGGGTAAAACAAAAGAATGTATCTATAGTATGTTTGCAAGAAACTCATAGTACAAAGAACGATGAAATATATTGGGCAGCTGAATGGGGATACAAATGTATATTTAGCCACTGCTCAAAATAGCGCTGGGGTTGCAAAATTTTTTAGAAATACTTTCGAATTCGTAATTCATAGAGAAAGATGTCCCAGTCAAGGGAGATTTATTATTTTAGATATTACAATTAATGGCAACAGAATAACCCTCGCGAATTTGTGTGGTCATAATGATGATAATCCAAGCTTCTTTAGAAAGTTAAAGGAGATTTTATTTCTTGAGAACTCAACAATTATAATGTGCGGAGACTGGAATACTGTTCAAGACTTAGATCTGGATATTTACAATATTTTACATGACAAACACCAACAGTCTAGAGCAGTGGTTCAAGACCTGAAAAACGAATTGGAATTAATTGATCCCTGGCGAAATTCAAATCAAGACTTAAAGATGTATACCTGGAGGCAAAATTCTCCCTTGAAACAAAGTAGATTAGATTACTTTCTCGTATCTGAAGATATTCATATGAATAAAGTAGATGCGTGTATCTTACCAGAATATGAGACTGATCCTTCAGCTAGTGCTTTGAGTGTGTCTTTTTCAACGTGTTCAAGGGGAAAAGGATATTGGAAATTTAATGCCCAACTGTTGAGGAACATTGAGTATACTGATTTGGTCAAAAAGTGTATAGCTGACACTGTAAATGAATATTATGTAGGGGGAAATAAAGATGACTCTCTCCATGTTTCTCTTTCCTGTAATGATCAAATATTCTTTGAAATTTTGAAAACAAAAGAGAAACGGGAAAAATTAAAGAAAATTGAACAGGAAATAATAGAAATTCATGGGGGACTGTCGAATAACATAGATGGGGAAACACTGGAAAATTTAGAGGGAAAAAAAGCAGCATTAGAGGAATTAGGAAAAAATACATAGAGGGTGTTATCTTAAGATCTAAAGCCAGATGGTACGAATTTGGAGAAAAAAGCACAAAGTACTTTTTAAATCTTGAAAAAAGAAATTATGTCAATAAGACAATAAAGGAAATTATTTTAGATGATAGGACAAATATATCTGACCAAATAGATATTTTAGAAGCCCCAAAACAGTTTTATATGGAATTGTACAAAAGTAGAATTGCTCAGCTTGATGACGAGGATACTCAAGAAACTCAAAATAGATTTTTTAGCCAAAATAGATTTTAAATCACAATATTAAACTTAGTCAAGAGGAAAGAGAATCATGCGAGGGTCTGCTTACAATTAATGAATGCGATATGTCTCTAAAGCGGATGGAAAACGGAAAAAGTCCTGGCTCTGATGGATTCACTGTTGAGTTCTATAAATTCATCTGGAAGTCTCTCGGGGGATTTCTATGCAGATCAATAAATTACTGATACACTGTAGGAAAACTTTCAGATTTTTAGACTCAAGGAGTCATAACATGTCTACCAAAGGAAGAAAAAGACAGAAGATTTTTAAAAATCGGAGACCTATATCACTTTAATATTGACTATAAGATTGCTTCGGGAGCCATTACAGCTAGGATTTAAAAGGTTCTTCAATCAATAATCAGTGATACTCAAAAAAGATTTATGAAGGGTAGATTCATTGGAGAAAATACCAGGCTATTATACGATATCATGAATCAACTTGAGAATGAAAATAGATATGGTTTATTATTGTTAATAGACTTTGAAAAAACCTTTGACTCAATTGAATTGACCTTTGTGGAAGAAGCTTTACGATCTTTTAACTTTGGTGACTTTGTAAGTGGTTTAAATTGACTCTAAAAGTTGTGTTATAAATAATGGGCATATGTCATCTTTTTTAGACTTGAAAGAGGATGTCGTCAAGGAGATCCGCTTGCACCTTATTTATCATCGGGGTTGAGATTTTAGCTATAACTTTAAAGCAAAATGTGGATGTACGGGGACTGATCATTGACGTCAGTGAATATAAATTGGGTCAGTATGCCGATGACGCTTTTATTCTTCTTGACGGATCTCAACTTTCTCTTAAAGCAACTATGAATATCTTGCAAGGTTTTTTTTCTATTATCTGGACTTAAATATAACATAACAAAAACAAAGGCTATTTGGATTGGAAACAAGAAATTTTCTAATGAAAGAATATGTCCCGATATTGGCCTAATTTTGTCCTCTTCTAACTTTACACTCCTTGGCATAGATTTTTCTCCAGATTTACAACAAATGGTGGAAATTAATTATATGAAGAAACTAACAATGGCAAAACGAATATTGGCAAGCTGGAGTCAAAGACATATGTTAGTAGTTGGTATGGTAATTGTTGTAAAAACACTTGTTCTGCCCATATTCATATATCTTTTTTCAGCACTTCCAAATCCATCAGCAAATGTTGAAGCAGAACTAAATCGTACATTATTTAAATTTGTATGGGGTGGAAAAGTAGAAAGAATTAAACGTGATATACTAGTAGCCCGAGAACGAGGGAGGACCAAATATGATACATATATTTTTATTTATTAGGTATATTAAGATATGATGGGTAAAAAGATTGCTGGAAAATGAAAATGGAGCGTGGTAGAACTTAGTCAATACAACTATGCTCAGAAATAAAAAGGACATTTGGAATTTAGGGAGAAGAAAATTAGAAGAATTAGTAAGCTCATTAAAAACAGTTTTTGGAGAGATGTAATTTTGGCAGTATCTAATTGGAAAGAGGAACCGCAAAGTCCAAACGAGTATTTATCCTGAGTATTTTAAATTTTGTCCCCCCTTGAATGTTCTATCAATACAAATCCTGGACAGAAGCCGGTTTTGAAATTCTGAATGATCTAGTAGATGATCACGGTAATTTAATACCTTTTGAAATGATGAAACAAAAAACTAGAAGCGATGACTTCTTGAAATACTTCTCCTTAATATCCAAAATTCCAAAAGCATGGAAAGACACCATAAAAAAAAAACCATTTAGCACATAATAATTTTGATAAGCAGGAGGATAAAATAATGAACTTGCAAAAACATAATTCACTCAAGTTTGTTTACAAAGATCTTTTAAAAAAGGCTAAATTCAACACACTGCTAAACAAGAAAGTTGGATGCAAGTATTAAATAAAAATATAAGTAGTGAGGAGTGGTCTGAGATTTATAGCCGGTCGAAATGTCGTACCAAGGATACCAAGTTGATCTCTTTTAACTTTAAATTAATCCATAGAATAATTGCTACTAACGATTTTTTGAAAAGAATTAACATATTAGACGACAACAAATACATATTCTGTAAGAGTGAGAATGAAAGTATTGAACATCTCTTCTATGATTGCAATATTACTTCATAGTTTTGGTACAGTTTTATTGAACATTTTGCACCTTCTTGTCCAAATATTGTACATTTGTCCAAAAAAGAAATACTTTTAGGAAGTGAACAACTGGAGAGTTTGTGTAGTTTCTTGCTTATTTTGGCAAAATATTATATTTATACTTGCAGATTCAATATGCAAAATCCTTCCATTTATGCTTTTAAGCAAATAGTTGCAATGCATAAGAACATTGAAAAATACACTGCTATGGTAAATAAAAAAGAGGACCAATTTCTTAATAAATGGACCTCAACAAGTGAATTTGTAACTTGTATCTGATTGGATGGTAAACAGGAACAAAACAAAACAAAAAAAGTCTATGTCACCTAGATGCTGTATACATGTATTCGTTTATTTAAATT
>JAECUM010008422.1:0-93499 GCA_016617855.1 Megalonaias nervosa | reverse complement strand
TTGGTGGTGCCAGTCCATACGAATCAAAATAAATAATTCCACGTGGATCAATTGCATACGCCACCCAATGAGTGTCGGGCCAGAGTTTTTATCGAGATTAATAATACCAGTTTCATGTTGCATTGCAACGGTAGGTAATTGATCACGCATAAAAACTCCTCTAAAGTTTTTATAATCAGTTGCTTAGCAGCATTAAGTAAATCAAAATTGGACATAGGGAAAATCATCGAATTCGATGACGAAGTTACCGGGCTAGTCTTAGACCTTTTCCGTACCATGAATATGGGGTCCCTGGTAATCTTAGACCGCGACCGTATGCCGGGCCTGATAATCTTAGACGGCCCGGCTGTGGAACGTTTGGTGCTCTTAGACGTCTTCCGTGTTGTTTTGCCCGTGATCTTTTTTTTAAGTTTTCTGCGTGCATAATTCCTTGACCCGTTGCTTTCTTTAACGCCATTCCAGCAGCTGTTCCAACAGCGCCTAATGCAGCTGCTTTTTCAACAGCTGGGGCTGCAGCGGCTATTATTGCTGGTAACGCGGCAAGGAGTGGAAATATGTCACCCGTTTTAACGATGTCTTTAATGACACTTGCAGAAAGATTAAGTTTTATACCTTTATTCAATTTTTTTGCTTCATTAAAATGCTTATGCTGGCGTTCTGATAATGATAGCTTATTCGGACCACTCGCGATTTGTTCTCGCTTTAGTGATATTTTTGCCGCACATTTATTTTTTGATGATGATTGTAGCTTTTTAATCTGACCAGGAGTCAGACTGACATTAACTAGATGTGACATTTATAATTATTATGAGCAATCTAATTACACGTTTTCTATTGGGGCATCAGTAACTCTCATTCGTCCACCAACACCTTCAAGTAACCTTGATTTATCGCTAAGTGTAACAGCAATTGCTCTGTAATCAGGAATAGCTACATCATCTCTGTTTTCGCGAGCTCGAAAATTTATATCAACGACGGTCTGTTTGGTTAAATCTAAATGTTCCAGCGAAATGTAATAAATCGGATATAATGTTGTAAAATCTAACTGTGATATTTGCAAACCAGAATCAATATTCTGATCACGCCCCATGAATGTCATTAATCGATGATATGCACGCGCAACATGATTTTGACCGAAATTTAGCAACACTTCTTCAGAAGGTTCTTGATGTCCGTTTATCCTTAAAGAAACCTCAGAAACACCGAGTTGATCAAATATCATTGTGCTTAAATTTTGTGATTCTACCCGTGCAGCATCTTGAAACGCAATAAATATATGCCGTGGTGCAGAAACACCTTGCTGTGATGCTATTTGCCAAGTAAATAAACCATTAACTGTACTCTGCGCAGCATCTGTGGTCATCGTCAACCATGATAACATCGATTTACCACCTTGGCGCATAAAAGAAAGTAAATGTTCTTCTTCAGGTATTGTTGGAGTCATTACTGGCATCCACAATGAAAGTTTTGTTAATTTTACTATACCAGCATCAGTACCAGCGGGTCTCCATATTGCATCATCATCAGTAGCTTTTCTTACAAGTGTAACTGTGTGTTTGGCTCCGAAAATGACCTTTCTGACATTTCTACAGAATCCAAATATATGTGATAATGGAATCGCACATGAAAATGCTCTCCTTTCACCGCTTAACATTGCTCGACGTGATCTAAATCCTAAGTTAAAATCTAGATCAGCACCATGAACCACCGGATTTACATCAGCATCAGCGGCGACGGCGAAGTTTCTTGGTCGCCTTATATCATATTGGTTATACTCTGGAGAATTAGAAGTATCTTTTACAAACATCATTGATGGACTAGCTGATCTTGAATAATCATCACTATATCGCGCAAGACCAAATATCGTCGTGGCAACATCAACATCATTATAGATTGGTTCAATAATTTTTCCATCAATCATGTATATGGCGCTTTTGAATAAAGCCGTAACACCGTTGTTAACAAAACCAACACCAACATCAGCGTCGTATGGATTATTATTATCTGGCAAAATTTCACCTTCAACCTCGATAAATGCTTCAGCGGGTAAGAAGTATCTGCTTGTATCCTGAACTTGCAGATCAATTTGTCCACGCTGAGTTGGATCTCGTGCGTCATAAGAATAATATTGATAATCGCGCACAGATTCATCTTTTAAAACTGGTGCATCCATGTCAAACGCGGGATCAGATATACGCTTGAACATCTTTATCATTATCGTCTTCGTCTAACACGAAGACCGCTTCCTGCTACCAGACTAGCGGTTATATTTTTTTCTTTTTCTAACCCAACATTAGTGTTGGTAGCCAACTCCGCTAGTTTTGATTAGCAGCTTGATTAATTATTTTACTGACATTTGCGGGCATCACTTCAGTGCTGGCCAGTTTCACTGGTTGAGGTTTTCGTCGTATTAATCGCGCTAGTCTATCCTTGATTGCTGAGAATGCTTTGCTAGCAACATCACCAACAGCGCCAATAGCTTTTTCACGAACAACGTCAATAGCTTTCATTCCTAGTTGCTTTGCAAGCGGTATTGCTTTTGGGGCTATCCTTCTAATAGACCTTGAACAACATCACCTAGTCCATCTCCGTAGGTTGTTTTGTATACTGGTAATCGTGAATTTATGACCCTGACCATGGTTGGTCGATGAGTATTGTGTACGATCATATTATTATTAAGTGATTTTATCACTAATTGCATCTAATTACATATTTAGTCACTATGATAATCGTCACTAATTTCATTAATAAGGGACCGATAAACACCAATATCCATAACACCACCTGTAAATGATCGTTGACAAATATCAGCTGCTTCATTAATAATTTCTGGGGAATTATTACCAGCTCGTTTTCCTCCCATGAGAATTTCTAGTCGATCAACATCAGCAAGGACGTTATTGGGACAAGTAATAAAGCCACTTCCTAAACCACTTCCAGTTGCGCCAGAATCTTGATATTCTTCCTCTGTTGTTCTAACTGGTCGTCGTGGTGATTGCAATTGTTTCATTAATTCTTCTAAATGTTTATCTTGTTCTAGTTTTTTTTTTGTTTTATTTGTTCCATTAATTGTAATTGTGGTGATCGTGGTGATTCAAATTGTAATTGTTGTGGTGATCGTTGTGGTGATGATAATAACTGTTGTGGTAATCGTTGTGGTGATGGTGATAGTCGTTTAACTTGTTTAGCTCTTTCTTCTATATATTTATGTACGGTCTCATCAAATCTATTAACATTTCTAATATCTTCATCGTGTCTAATTTCTGGAATATCATTATAGATGCGATATACATCTCTAATCCAACTGGCAGAGCTTAGAGATTTAACATGTTCTGGTCTTACATATTTTTGTCTTTCATAATATCCAAACGCAGCAATATTAAGTAATTGCTTTGGGTCCTTGATAGCAGCGATACCTTCAGGCGTAAATTTATCTATTATCTTAGTTCTTGGTTTAGATTGTTGTGGTTGTGGTTGTGGCTGTGGTTGTGGTTGTGGTTGAGCTGCTTGAATACGGCCAGCAATATCAACAGGTAATGTTTCAAGAGCTCTTTGTGTTGCCTCAGTTGCTGTAACAATTTTCTTTGTTGGTTCGACAATCGGTTTAAATAATTGTTCTGCACCTTCTGCAAATTCCACCTGAGACTCCTGACGAGCTTGTAGTTGTTGTTTAACTAAATCACGGACGGGTAAATATTTTTTGATTGCCTGTAGTCGTTCTCGAGCTAATCTAGCTAAGTGTGGTTCTCCAATCATTATTGATAATATCTATAATGGCTGCTTAATTTACAGCAGCAGAGAGGGTGAACGACCAACGTTGAGTGACCAACAAGTAAAATAAACACACCATAAAAAAACCCAGCGAGTCAGAGATAAAGTAACGAGATAATCTAACCCTAAGAAATCTCATTGCCTGACAGAGTCAGGGTTAGAGGTTGTGGTTTAACGTCGCTGACCTTAAGATTTCCTTTTCGTAGAAAGGCTTATTTTTTCATAAATAATGTCTCAAGCAAAATGGTCTGTTCACCCTTTCTGCTGCTTTACGCTATTGTCAAGAATACACAACTAGATGTTTCTCTGGTATGGGAGCTGGACACCCTGGACAGGTTCATCAACAGAGAATTGACTGCATACGATGATGCAATCACAATTTTGGAATTAACAACTGCCGAAAACTGAAACAATGAAGTAGTTTAGTAATGACGGATCGGTTGCACTTCTAGATGTGGTTGCATAACAAGTATTTGCTGAATGGTATGGATGTAAGTCTGAGACTGAATTGAATCTGTACCGTGTTCCATTTGATGGTTCATGCTAACAAGTACAAAACGAACATCGAAGAAGCCAGTCTGTGCGTGCGTCGTGTGGAGGTCTTACCTGTAGTGGGAAACGACACCAGTCAAACTCGGAGCAGATAGACAACCATGTATCCTCTACGACTAGAGGAACTGGAAACCTTCATCATTGTCACTGGACTCCGAACGAAAATCGAAGATCCGGTTTCACAAAGTCAACTACTGAAACGTTTGCTCATTAGCAACATCAGCAATGCGACACTCATCGGAACTTTCTACCCAAATCCTTTAAAGTTCCAACATTTCAGCATATAGCACATGGAAGTCACCTGAGATGGCCAGACGTGCCCAGAAAAAATTACTTAAGATCTTCCTTGACTCTGTTTGAAGGACAATTAGAACCGAATAGTAGTGACAATATTATGAACAACGATTATGCTGGATGCTTTGTAGGGCTTTTGATTTCATTCCAGACCAAAGCAGTAACGAGGACATTTACAGTGTATTAAATCATGCCAGTTTTGTATGGAGCATCAGTTTCCACCAGCTGTGACGACCACAGTGAACGCTCTCTTGTATGCAGAATTTGACAATAGCCTAGAAATAACAATTTGAGAGAAGCGATCCTATATTATTAGAGAATACGATGGAATAACAATCTATGGAGGTTGGAGACGAGGATGTTTCCTATCCAAAACAACAATAGTCACAGACTACAAGTGAACAAGATAAAAAATACAATCATGATGTCCACAACAAGAACAACACTTAGTTTTCTGCTCTACTCGTCACTTTCCTCAAAAAGATCACACAAATGACCAATGCCTGGTTGTAAAATTGATCATCCTAGGCAGAAACAAATCGACAAATGTTTGATGATGAGTCGAAAAGAAAAGATGGAAGACTATCTGGAAGATGCACGGGCCATCATCTCAGACGAGAATATTTAAAGAGTGGTGAAAATGCAATAATCTGTTGATTTCTTTGGAAACAAAACGCATCAAAACAATCTTGCAACAGAGGACCGCCTTTTCCGATTCATCGACTTGCTTGACAAATATTTTTAAGGAAAAATTCATGTGTGAACTGATGACTTATGATTATCTGTGAGGATGAAAAGTAAACACCTGGGAATTTCATTGGGTTTTTTTTAAATTTAAAGTTCGTACACAGCTTCTTGGAATCTGGTGGTATGCACAGGGGTTCGTTACCAATAAAATTAGGAGCGTAACGTGTTATAATATTACAGGTTAGGCTCTTAATTTTATTTGTAACGAACCCATGTGGTGGTATGTGCTAAACATAAACTTTCACATCGAAAACCTAAAATCATTTAAATATGTCATCAACACGGACTACGGTCATTTCCAGGAACCCACTGGGTTGCCGTTTACTTTCCAACGACCCCATTGTGGAATATTTTCATCGACTTTATGAGAAGAACTGCACTATCTACTCAGTTTCATAATGTAAGATTAGAAGGATCAGATTCCTTTGTGTGTGGACAATGTTGGTATTTGCAAATGAAAACAAAGTTACTAGCCCTTTTCATCCCTCTGCTTTGGTTTTGTTGATGTTTCAGTGGATGTAGCTGATTTTAAAATGTTAATTTAGCCCAAAAAACAACAACATAACGTTGGCTTATTTTATACAAACAAAAATATTTTTTTGCACATGATCTTTCACATTCCCTCGGTTGAACTTTCAATTTTTTTTCTATGAGCAATATTGTCCTTCACGTCCGCGCCTCTTTTGAATATTCAGTGGTTATTAAGTATGGTGTGTTGGTCACTCAATTTGTAAAGAAAACAATACTAGCACTAGATATGTTAGTTTTCCAATTTGTTAAATATTTTGTGTAGCAATTTTAAATTTGTCTCTAATATTTTTCAGTGTTCCTTAATATCCGTATAAATGACTTATCTTTTATTTGTGAAAATATTTAAATTTTGTTAATATTTCTTTCTAATATCCGCTAAGTTCCGTATTATATCTTTTTTAAATTTTAGTACTACTTTTACTCTCGACCATATTTTCAATTTATCCGAACTTTTGTTTTAGTCTTCTCTAAAGTTAATAATTGTTCCGGCATTTCAGTTCTACTTTAAGTCTAAACTAAACTTTTTAAACCTTTTATCCGGAATTTTTTCTCAGTCTCTGCTATATTCCGGTACAGTTTCGGTCCGTTAGTACTATATATAGTCTGAACCAATTTTTTCCTTTATTTTACATTTTTTCCCTGACACTTTTTAGTCTCCGCTTAAATCCTCTAGATTTTTTTTTTTACTCTAGACCAGTATTTTTTTTAACATTATTGTCATGTTTGTTTCATCCTCAGCTAAAGTTCTGAATTTTCGGATACTTTTAGTCATGTCCATTTTAGTGTTACTCTGAGTTGGTATCCTTGATTGAAACTATTTATAACATCGCACAATATACGCAATTGTTTGTACCCATCCAACAGGATTTGAGGTATTGGTGTGGTTTAAATGTATTTGCATATAGCCACATGCCAGTTGGTTACTTCATAATGCGTGTTGGATAGTAAATAACTGGAGTCTGGTCAGTGCACACGACATTTTTAGTAGTATATGTGGAATATTGGTTTGTACACACAATGTTGCTAAATGTTATAATGTTGAATGTTGGATAGTAGATATCTGGGTGTTAGTCAGTACACAAAGCGTGTTGGATAGCATATATGGAATATTGGTCACTACATAGGGCATGCTGGATTGTATATGTAGGTTATTGGTCACTACACACAGCATTTTGATGGTACAGTATCTGGTGTTGGGTATTACTATGGAGTACTAGTCACACCATACGATGTCGTGGATAGTGTGTGTGGGATATTGGCCATTACACATGGCATGTTGATGGTACACTGTGGAGTGTAGGACAGTAGATGACTGGGTGCTGGTTAGTATATGTGGAGTAATGGTCACTACATACAGAGTGTCGGATAGTAATTAAAAAGTGGATGTTGGATAGTAATCAAAACGTATTTGCTTGGACTTCAATCAAAAAGTCGGGTGTTGAAATGTATCGCAAGGTTTAATATTACATTTCTCATGTATGTAGGCAATCTAAACTAAACATTTTAATCCGTTTGACGTGTAGGTATTTGATGGAAAGAAGTAGTCGTTTGTAAGGGGGTTTCTGGCCCAAAACCCTATTTTGTATTGGACGTCAACATGATTCTTACCCCTCTATGCTCCCTCAAGTTAGTCTAAACAACAACGAAAACAGCTTTGTCGAGGTAACAGCGTCTATTTCATAATCGTTTACCCGTCGAACACATGTTATTGAATCGTCGCCGTCGTCAAACAAAATAGGGTTTGATCCAGAAACACCGTTTGTGTAATACTACTCATGTATTTCACATAAAATTTTACTATTTAATTGCTAGCGATTTTAAAATATCTGATATTTCACACAAAATAGCTGGAGATTGCTAGCGATTCACTGTAGCAACCAATCTAAAAAAATATACTTTGCTAAAATCAACATTATAATTTTTGTATCATAACGCTAATGTGTTAATGCCATCAGATCAGTATCTCTTATCATCGAAATTGCAAAGACCAGATTTTATTATGACACCAGTCTCAATTTTGTGACAATTTGATTTGATCACCATCATCCGACTTAAAAATATCAAATCTTATTAACTTACTGACCACATTTCTTTTTATTCCCTTGGCTCGTTTCTTGACCTTATTGTCAGATAATTTTAAGCAGTACATTTTACTACGTAATCCGATGAACTCCGTTATAATTTACATAGAAACGTCATCTTTAAACTTTCCTATTACTCTTTTATTGTCATCGCAGTGATATCCGCTGTCTCTTGGATAATCAGAAAGATTAAACAGATCCCGGTGTTTATAAAATTCTTGATAAATATCATCAGATTTTTTTCTTGTACATCAACGAGTCAGTATCTATAAATAACAACTCTGCATCAGGCCACTTAACCTTAACAAAATCATAATGATGATGGTACATCAACCATTTTGATATTTCAAGTACTACCATACCAACATAAACTGGTTTATTCAACTTCAAATTTGTTTTTCTCTTATGTATCGCGATAAGATTTTCATTAAAAATTTTCATACTAACAAAATTATCAGATGATACAAGTTTATTACGATGTTCAGCGTTATGACGATCTCAATATTGAATCGCTTTCTTATATTTTCCATGGTCTTTCCAAAGACGCTATTGTTCAGGAGCTTGAAGAAGCTTTTCTCAAATTCTGTTGTTGAAGTTGCTCTTCATCTAATATTAGAGTCGATATAATCTTTCATCCAACGCGACTGATTAAACTTTAGCACACAATGAACTTTTCTTAGTATCAGGCCATGATCAAGTGCCTGTTTAAGATTTTTGTAGTGCAAAATATATCTCCGTTTGTCAAGAAGATTAGGAACTAGTTTTTGTACAACTGATTTACCACTGGTGCGCGCACTGGACGAATAATTACGTTGTTGCTCTGGTGAAAAAAAATATAGTCGATCAACATTGATTCTGGACAATAAGATAGTCGTTATGAGCGTCATGTAACTTCACAGGGTAGTCAAGATCAACCTCAACAAAATAGCCAATATCATCTGGTACAATTTTATCCGTTTTTTTGAAAAGTCGATCCGGACTTATCCACGTAAATCCACCATACGGCATCGGATCAGACATTGCATCTTCATAAAGATTATTTACGTGAAGATAAACTATGAAAACTGATGGCAATGTTTTATCATAGTCGCTTATCTACTTGTTATTAGCTTTCGCATATTTTTTTGTCATTACACTAATACCACCTCTGATCCCACGTTCGATGAAACAGAACATGTCAGAGTCTGTCAGCAGTTCCAGTTTTATTTTGCTGTGCTTGAGTAATGAGTCCCAGCTTAATCCCGGTGTTGAATAGTACCACGCTGAGTCAAGTCCGTAGTTATCAGCGAGCAACAACACATCTGTGATCAGATATAGGTCATGATAATCACAGAATGTTTTACAATAAAATTCATTCCAAATTTGTTGAGCGTAAGCATAGTCGTCATCGCTGACACCCTCAAGATTTAATCGAGAATAAAAACTTTCCTGGTCAGGTAAACTTGTTTCATCAAATTGTTACGTATATGTAATTAAATCATTTGTGTGTTAGTTTTAAATTTCTTTTTATTTTATTTTTGTTTCATTACATTTTATTGTAATGATAATTTTTTTTTTTTACTGGATTTGACATTTTTCCCAGAAAATTCAATTCAGTTCCTTTAGCCTGATTAGAACGCAAAAGTATTGCTTCATTGTATTTTTAGCTGGCCTTGGTTCAAAATTTGGTAAACACTGAGTGAAAATCATTGGTCGTAATCAATATCATACTTCGCCTACGTGTTAGTCTGAATAAACAACGTTTTATTTTTAAATTCATTTCCAGTGTGGGAACGATTGATTCTTAGTTAAGGCTATAGTAGCCTACGTGCTAACTGACATATTTTTTACTGCGCTATTCGAGGTGGGTGACCACGTGACCCATCACGCATGTCTAAAATTGCGTTCTTAGTTGGGTTAATACTGAGATTTTAGTGTTTCTGAGTCAGTTGTAAATTATACCTTCAGGCCGAAAGGTATTCCTGTTGTTACCATTTGAAATAATTTTTTAAATAATTTATTTACCCTGGAAAATACTGTTCTTCATCGAAATTCTTGGACAAAGACATTTACTAAATTATTCGGAATTCTAAAGCCGGAATTATATTCTTGGGACTCAACAAGGAACTGTTGACACATCAATACAAATTGGTTATAGAGGACGTCATCGCCTTCCATCTTGGAACTTCATCGAGATTCGAACTTGGACTCAATTAGAACTTTTAGTGATAGGACTTGTATTTTTAAATTCTAGGATTAATTTTTGGATTAGATTCACAAACGGTAAGTCCTTTTTCATATTTTTACCTTGTTTTCTAGGGAAATAAATTATTTTGTTAAATTTACAAAGCTTGTTGGCTTCACTCTTTTCTTTGTTACTTTGTACAAGCCTAGGCACGTAACAAAATCTACTCCAATCATCAAGATACTCGTAAGGAAAGATACCTTCTCTTGTAAGAAAACTTGCGGTTTCACCGAAATGTACTTTCAAATTATCAATCTTTCCACATCTGTTCAAAAGCTTATCTAATGATGCCGCCATAAACTGTAAACTATCAATAAATCTCAATTTGCCAAGTGTCACAGACATATACTTTTCCGTATTATTTGGGATACATTTTATTTTATCATTGTTATTGATTTTTAGGCGGTTTATTGTATTTTTGTTGCCAAATGCTTCTACGATAATATGAGAATCATATCCAGGAAAATTATGTGCGACAACAGGAACGAAATCTAGTGCGGTATATTTAAAATTGCATTTGTCATGAGCTGGACCGCGATACTTACGTGTAATATGACAATGATCTTTCACTTGATCCTGGTCAAGTTCAGACGTAAACACCCCCTCGCGGATGTGACATGTTTCGGCTGAAGCAAATTCAGTTTCCTGTTGTACTGTTAAAGGTTTCATTTCGTTGTTCTATCGAGCAACATCATGATGGAATCAACCTCGTTGTAAGGCTTTTCAGCAACCTCAGAGCAGGATTGGAACCGCGGTAAAGTTTAACGGGTTTTGATAAACGTTTATCAACAGTACATACAACTTTGTATACGACCCATAAGGAACATGTTCTTGTACTTTTCTTGTCGAGGATTTATCGGGTTATTTTCTGCTCCTTGCACAGGAAGTAAACTCGACTCAAAATCATAGTAGATTATAAACGGTACTTTCATCTTGTGTCTGTAGTTCGTAAACTGCAATATATTTTCATCTTTACCTGGCATAGATATTCGTTGTGCGTTAGAATATTCGAGATGACGATCTGATACCAGCTGCGACTTACAGCCGTGCAACATCTGACGCAGAAAAATTTCTTTTCTTTGTGTTTGTTATACTGCCCACCAACTAACCCGTTAAAGTTTTTCATCCACACGTAGTGGTTTTTATAGAACAGCAAGTTTATTGCTATTTGTTTAGATCTCGCGAGATCTCATGTGGCTCGATCGATGATATATCTTGGGTAGATCTTTTGTGTATCATCATCGACTCCAAACACATTAATACCTCCTGGTAAAAATGTTTTGTTTCTTAAATTTTGAAATTTGATACTCAGAAACAGGAAATACAACACCGGAAAAGTTTAGATTGTTCGAATGATAAATGTACTTTGATACTCTGTCGGGGCACTTATCTACCGGGAACAACGCTGATAATAATGACCAATGGAAATGTTTGTCGTCGTTGTTCTTGACATCGATACAGCATTTCGAGGTTTTTTTTATTTTAGTTGGCAGATTGATATATGAAGTACCCCGCAATGGATTATATTTCATAGTATGAACAAAATTTCTGTTATTTTATCGAATCTCCCATCCGATCCAGATGTTGTGTATTCATCAATTTTTTTCTGTATATCCTGAAAAATATAATCTGACAATGACATTAAATTTGTTCCAATCAAAACTCGGCGGGATAGCGAAGTAATGTAAGGATCAGCAAGTTCTTCGAATTGCTGTTGAGATGATTGCGTCTGATCAGATTGCCGATCCGATGATATACATCTTTGAAAAATGAACATGCAATTGCACAATGAGTTTTAGACTCTAATGCGTTGCAAGCTCAGCTTTTACTGTTGGTTGAAGTAGATGAAACAGATTTGTTGAGGAGAAATTTGTTAGTAAAAGTTGATTATCAAATCTGTAATTGTTGTCAAATCCAGCAAATGCTGTTGTACTTTTTTAGGTTGTTATTTTGTCACGAACAAACTTCGTTTTGCGATATCTGCAAGTCTCAACATATTGTGTTTTATATTTCTCTAATAATACGATACAAAATTGTTAATTAGAGATCCGAAAAACACAGTAATATACGATGGCAAATTTATACCAGCAACTTATCATAATCAGTGGTCTTACAAGGTGCCAGGAAATATTTTGGTTGCAAAATATGATTTGTTTGATGGCAATAAACTTGGAGTCATTATTAATCTTAAAACTAAAGCTTCGTTCGTAATTATAACACCAGATGGTTATAAGATAAAAGTAAAGTCTAGCGATGATGCAAAGTACACTGACATGTTCTTGCACAACTTTATCTGGACACTGTTCAATGATAATATTCCAGATGGAATGCAAGTTTACCATGTCAATGATCTGGTCACCAACAATAACATTGCAAATTTATCTTTGAGAGTGGGGTCTAAACAGCATCCTATGTATGATTCGTATGAGGATGACAGAGGAGGTGTTGTCAGAAACATCCGAACAAGAAAAAATATAATATTGGTAGCGTTGATAAAGATGGTTATTTTCGGGTAATGGTATGTGGAGATAATACTAATCAAATTTTATATAAATCACACAGATTTATGTTTGAAGTTTTTTATGGTTTGATTCCTGGTGGCTTAGTGATCTATCATAAAAACGGAATTAAAAACGATAATTGTCTCGAAAATCTTGATATTAAGGAAAATATAAGACGCAAAAGTGAAGGTGATGTTAATTTTAAACAGCCTGCCAAACCTGTTACATCAACAAACTCAACAACAGGAAAAGAAACACAATTTCCGTGAATAACAGCAGCATCAAAATAATTTAACAATATTGCTCAGCATCAATAAAACATGCCGCTGATGGCACCAGAAAATCAGCTTTTTCAACAACAACTTTTGATAGAATCTTCTTTCGATAATCACTTACTGTTTAATATATCGGCAACATCGCTGTTGGTCAAACAGCAATTTACATATTTGCTTAGAGCTTCTCTGTTGCACTCAATCCAGATCTTGTTCAATGTTACTGAGCAAAATAAGATTTTTTTCTCGTTCTACTTCTAAGCGGGCCATCGTATTAACATCATCGCGAAACATTTCTTATAGCCTCTTCAAGTTGATATGTATTTACTACATTAGCTCGAGTCTCAAACCGTTCCATGTTATTCAGCTATTTAACACAATTGCTGATCACAGATCAATTTTTAGAATATACGTAAGATTTTCTCGGGTCAAGCAACAATGAGCCCATTTCATAACAGTGTCCCTGTCATATGTAACAAATATCTTTTTATCTCTTTCAAGTTCCGATACCTCAGAATCCGTTAACAGATGCCGAGTAAGGATCGTATCCAACGATTAGATTAACATTCTTGATATCCATTTTATCATTGGTCATAAAGACTTTAACCGCGTCAAACTGCAGGTTCATATTTAAGATTGTAGCTCACAATACTTTTTACTTCGTCTGGAATTTTTATAGCTCTTATTAGATTAAAGTTTATGTATAATGTCTTTGATAAAATATGATATGTTTCAACGACTGTCTGATCTTCGAGCTGACCTAGATAAAATTGAAGATTGTAACCGACTGAAAACATCGCATCAGCATGTAGAACAATCACAATTTGATCTTGAAACATATACATTTCCTGTAATTGATGATCAATTTGCTGATGAACAAGGTATTATACCTCAACATAAAATAGTTGATATTGCAGCGCAATCACGATATAATGTCAAATACTATCTTGCCAAAAATATATAAAGTAATTGATTTTACTGTTACAGAGTATCAGATATTGTGGGATATATTAAAGCCGTTTATGCATATTAGACAACTCGACGTTTATGGTCGTCAAAAAAATATAAAATTTGATTTCATCTTTGTAAAGATTTTGAACCTTATGACAGATTTAACAGCAGATCGAAGACGACATCCGATATCTTTGTGTAGACTTATAAAATGTCGGTCTGTTCTTCTAAAATACTACAAGATTTACAGCGATCTAATCGGATCGCTAGCGACGATCTAATCTAAGATCTTCGATTTCACTAGTTGGAGTCCAACTATTAAAACTATCACCGTAACCGCGCCATTTGACCAAACTTCCTTTACCACTCTTTTTATCACTCGTTCGATAACAAATAGATCTTGTGTTGTTAGTTGAAGTTCTTGCTCATAAAACCTTCCTATAACATCTTCGTCTGCAAGATCTTTATCATGTATGTTACAGGCATTGTCATGAGCACCTTATCAACGACAAATACTTCCTCGGACCAGTTCGGGGTAAAACCATTTTCAAATGTTTTTTTTTTAGTTAATGAAATTCTGACACGATTACCAATGTTAAATTTATGTCTGCGATACATGTTCTTGTTTGCAAGAATAGGATTTTTTTAAAATAACATCCTTCGGTGACATACCTGTTGTACTGTGTTTAGTGTTATTATAAGCTGATATCATTGCTGGCCGATCATCATTATATCTGTTGGTGTTGTTGCTGTAAGCTGCTTGTAGATCTTTTCTTTTATCGTACGATTAACTCTTTCGACAACGACACTCTTTCCTTCCTTACCGGTAACATATATTTTTAATATTGTTTTGTTTAAGAAACTGCTCGAACCTTTTGTTAAAAACCTCTGATCCATGGTCGGTCCAAATCTTATTTGGTTTTCGATCCGTCTTAACAATAATATCTTCTAACACGTTTGTTATCGTGTATCCATTTTTATCGGCAACAGGCACGATAAACGCGTATTTGCTAAAGACATCGATGACATTAAACAGATACAGTTTCATATCGTTTTACTGTGCAATGTTCTGCATATCTGCGAGATCTATCTCCCATATTTCGTCGACTGCGTTTGCGACGACCTTCCGTCGTAGAAACTTTGTTTCTAGGTCTGTGTAGCTCATGCGCTAGCGTCTCCATCGCAAGTTTACCGGATACACCAACGCGAAGTTTATATTTTGCTCCATTGATACCTTGTACTAGTTTTCTGTCGAATCGTTCTCGCATATTATCCCGTTTCATATCTCGTAATTCGTCAAGTATGACCCGATCGCAACCTAGTTTGTCGTCCACGTGATCGCGATAACAAATATCATGACGCATCGCAATTGCATCAACGGCGTTGTAAGATTCTTGTCCCAGTAACGGATACCGTTTTCGTCGAGTTGTTGATCAACTGGATTCGATGGACCGGTATATTTGTGTCCTGGTAATTCCAACCTCCCTTTGGTTTCTTGCCAATAATTTTATCTATGTCCAATCCTGATCCGATGACAGCTCTATGATTGCAACGCTGATAATAAGCAACTATCTTATTTTGCTCCAAACACAGATCTTTGTTCACATCTTCGCAATTATATTTCATTTATTTTTAGTCGTTTACTAAAATAACTTTATTGTCGGACCTTATTATCGGAGTGCTAGAACTCTGGGCTTGCATTGCACAACCACCAGTGATTGTACCACCATTGATTGTCTCACCGGATTTATCTTGTTTAAGGAATATACTCTTTCTCTTACCACAGACATCACAGATACTTTTTAACATTTTTCTGTTATTAGCGTTTGTTTCTGTTGTTTCATTGATGTTATTGGTTTTTGTTCTGCATTTGAAACAGTATGTTCTCATTTTATACTTGATGTCAGACAAAATTACTGTTAAGATAGTTTGCTATCAAAGTACCGCTTTATGATCATTGCTGACACTAGGAAACGGGTCAGATTACAAAATAAACTTTAAAAAGTTACCTGGTTTGCCATCAGACTTGAACGCTTGCGTCCCAAACATCTGCAAGATAAACATAACGCAATAATAACCACAAGCTGAAGTTCCAACTGGCTGAAGCTGATTAGAGTTATAATTTATTTTTTTAGATTTTTTAAAGATGTATTGTTTGATGACATAACTCGGAGGAAGACCAAACGAGTCAAAGTAGTTGTTGTTGCAAAGTGCTACCCAGTGAGTTCCAGATCTGTCGTTGAAATCTTGGATATTGATGACACAACTTTGATCAGCAGTTTGTATGTAGTTCGTCTTTGGAAAATACTCCGATAAATCCTCTGATATCTCTACGCTTATCAGCAATTTCAAAATTATTTAACGCGGACTTTTTCATCATCCAGCCCTTGGCACCGACTTCCACGAGTCCGTCATCGCATTGGGTATACCTGCATTCCGCGTGCCATCACTAACAGATTTGGTAATAAACTTCCCGCTATCCCTGCTAGGAGTTTTTTGTGCTCGTGTTGTCGGCGTTGTTATAATTATCGATCACATAAAATTTGGATTTTATAGTGGCCCCTGTTACAGCAACTGTTTGATTCCGTAAAGGGTGACTCCGTCTCCGGATACAGCTTTTTTTTGTCGCCCCTGATATTACACCTAACGCTACAGCTAAACCTAACGTTCCTAACACAGGTACTATCTTTGCCAATAATGTTGTGCTAAAGTAGCTACCGTTGTTCCGATTGATCCGCCAAGTATCGCTTTCAATCTGGCAAATGATGTTATTTGTGCCACTGACAGAACAAGTATAAAAGACGTACCTTTTAACAATTTGGATATCTGGCGTTGTGTTAGAAGTAATTTTGTTAATATTCCTAGAACGCTATGCATTTTGAAATCTTTTTTAAATGAAACCTCTTTTCGTTTAGCTATAGCTAGTGCTAGTTTTTGCATTTGTCCTTGAGACAGGTTAATCTAATGCAAAATATATTTCATTATGGGTTTTGACAGATAACACTTTTTTTTTAACACTACGCCTGTACAGCCATTCTACCTTTGATGGCGTCAAGTGTTATGTATCTGTCAGATGTTACAAGCGCGTAGTCGTAATATGCATCAGCTGGAGCTTCTCCTAGAGTCCATGCTACCTCAATATCAGCGGTTGATCCAATAGCTCGATCGCTGTGCTTACTGCCGTGAAAGCGAAATATCTAGTAAAGAAATCTAAATTCTTCGACAGATATCTGAGATCCAGTATCAGCGTCCTGATATTTTCGCATCGCCTCCATGAGATATATATAAACACGAGATCAAGTTTTGTTAGCATCATCTCCAAAATTGCATTCGATCGCTCGTTCAGGATATTGCTTAGAGTTTATTCTGACAAAATATTCGTCTGAGTCAGGGTTATCAAAAATAGAGCTATTTTGTAGTTGATTAGTACGTCGTTCTTGCGGTTGAAATACAACGAATATACGTCTCAGTAACTGTTTGCTAGGCGCTGTTGTTATTCGCCATGTGTTATCGGTCGAATTTGGTACACCTATTTGGTAAACCTTATGCTGTTCAAAATATATTTTTCTGCTGTAAGCGGCTAACATTGCGTCAAATTCTATTAGATGAGATGGATACGACAACTCGTGGCATCCACAACGCCAATCGTGAAATCACAAACTGAAAATTATTAGCAGGATCACCAGCAACATCAGCATCAGCAGTTCTCATTAAAGAATCGTTTTCATCTGCTCGGTCAAGTATAAGCGTATGTTTTATTCCACGAAATAACTTGTTATAGTCGCGGAAAAACCCAAATATTGTGCTCAGCGGTAATATCTTCGTGATTTTTCTTGCTCCGTTAGAAAACGCTTTTCGTTTAACGTAACCTTTGTTGAATGTTCGATTTTTGACAGTGGTGCTATTTATAATACGATTTACCACTGCTAACATTGCAGTTCCATCATCTACATCCGCAGGTGGAGTAATTTCAAAAATATTACAAAGATTTGCAAGCGAAGTCTTTGTTGCAGCTTCAGCTGCAACTGCAGCTGGTGCAGTAATTCCAAATGTACCAGCGTTTGCTCTAAGAAAATCTCTTTCTATATCGAATATATTAGCAGCATTAGCTGAAGCACCAGGTGCATTAAAATAAGCAAATTCGTTTGAGACTGCATTTCCACTTCAGTATCTTTGAATCACATCATGTTTGTTGAAACAGATATCGAGTAATCATCGTTGTACGACATCACGTTAAGAATAGTACTTGCAACTAGCAAGTGCATAGAAATATCTTCTACGGTTTGATTAGCAAGTTGATATCGTGCGCTTTTAAACAAGCTCCATCCGTTATTAACAAGCGTAACTTGTGTATTGACGCCAACATTACCATTAACAGCTGTTCTTATACTACCTTGAACTTTGAGTACAATTTTATGAGGAAGCAAAAACACATCTTCATCTCTCGTATTAAATGTTCTGATTCCCATCTTGTTAGGTTCATTAGAGTACTCGTCGAGATATTCAATATACTCGAATCGGTTGCAGAGTCGTCCTCGTTAGATCATCGGCAAGGTCAAGATAATTTTTTATAGACATTTTTATTGTAATCGTCAGACAAAATCGTGATTATTTTACAATCACCTAGAACGCAGCAGTATCTTGTTTTGGTCTAGCTCGTGTTACGAGTTTTCTAACAATCTCTTCGCCGGCCGGAGACAACAAGTTTTTTGTTGTTGTTATCATGGCACGTAGTGTTTCTGATGATGGCGCTATTTCAGAAATAACCTGTCTTATATCCGGACCGCTTGGCACTCCACCTTTGGATTTATCAGCGATCTTTTGTCCGACAGCTGTTCCTGCTACAGATGCGGCTCCTGTTGCAAAAGCTTTTGACGCATCTAACGCGATAGGTGCTACTTTGTGAGCTAGTCCAAGTATATTTTAAATTATCTTTGAGAAGATATTCCCGAATAAACCACCTACAATTTTTTTTGTGATAAAATTTTCGTTGTTTCATCTTTTTATACAAATTGTCTGATAAAAATTGACTGTGGTAAAATAGCTCGCTATGGTCAGCAAATGACGCGCAGATGAAGATAGTAAGTAACAATTTCGTTGTTAAGATCAATCTGACGACCTGATTGATCAGTAAGTGTCATCGTGAAAGATGATATTTGATTTTCAACACTGATCAGATAGTATATTATCTGTCTCGGATTTACTTGGAATACCGAACCCGGTGGAACATCAGGGCTAAACAAATAAATCGTTTGTCCTTGGCTATCTCGTGCCGTGTATGACCCAGTTGCAAAAGAGCAGTTTATCACGATTGTATTTACATATGTGATGTTGACGGCTGACTCGCTGTCATATGATACTGTCGCAGATGTGTCAGATCAGTATTGTCGCTTATCAAATCCGTGCAATGATCCGATTGTGTATTGGTTACTAAGATCGATAAACAATTTGCTTTTTAGTGTTGTTCTTGCTCGTAACGTGTTATAGTTCGAAATGATCTGTAAATTGTCAGATGATATAACACTACTGCCAGCAGTTAAAATATATTTTATTGTTTTTTAATATCTGACATTGCAGGCGCCTTATTTTCTCTTAACAGATTTCCACTCGATGACGCCATTGGTTTTTAACCCGAACGTAAAATTGTCGTTGACGTTAGTTTTAACATTTGCCATAGAGTGCCAGACAGTAGCAGATACTAATCCGATCTCATATTGCTTTGGGGACCTAGGATCAAGTTCAACAACAGGATTGTAAAAAACGGTTAAGTTTGCGCTGTTTGATGTTGTCTGAGACGAGTCAAGTAAAAGTGTCATCGACGACATTTTTATTTATTATTCGCAGATAAAAACTTAATAACTGGTTTGTGTTAGCGAATTAATTCGCCGCGAATCAGATCGCTTTGTAGCAGAAAATACTCGTCAGTCGTATCCGTTTGATCTTAGATGATCAAGTATTTCAACTATTTCATTGTCAATTTCTGCACTAGTGTTTCCAACTTCCTTCGATGAAATTAGCAGCATCAGTCGATCAATAATGTCAGCGGCCGAGTTAAAGATCTTTTATCCATCACCTGATGTTTCTTCCACAGTACCATATTCAGAATCTGTTTCAGGTTGTTTATTCTATACTCTGCTGATTGTCTTTTTTCATTTTATTTAACTCTTTTTCTTCTATTTCTTTCACCATTGTTTGAATATTTTGTGCAGCTGTAAAATCTTTTTCATATCTTAAAACTCTATAAAAAAAACTTCCAAATATATCATAGCAATAACACCTTCTCGGAATATTTCATAATATTTTTTGGCCTCATCAATTTCAGTTGCGGAATCTAAACCATTTCTAGCCTCATCTGCTTTTAGTACTACATTATTCAATTTTTTTAAAAAAGAATTTTTATTTTTAGTCAATGATCTTATGTTTTTTGGTATTTTTAAAGTTAACATCTTTATTTTCAACCTCAAAGGCAAAATATTCTAAACAAAATCATTTTTCTGTAGATGGTATTTTTATATATTTCTATTATTCCTTCCTTGTTTACTTCCTCAAGTATCTTTTGTCTTCTTCGTTGTTCTCTCATCTGCTTATTAAATAACAAATCTTTTTCTTTATCTTTTGTAAAACCTCAGCTTGTCGTGCATCAGGATCATCAATTCGCTGAACAATATCCTCACAAACCTTTTAGTTTTTCTAGATCATCCGGTGAGACTTTATCAACATCGAGTTGTTTGCCAAGTACAGATTCGGTGATAGGCTTAAAGATTCTTGCGGTTTCTTCTGCGGTTTGTTGTTGTCCAGCACGTTCTTGCTCAACTTTTTGTCTTATACGCAGCTCTTCTAGCAACATATTTCTTTAGAAGATTTATCCGCGCCTTGTCCATTATTGTAAATAACTCATTAATTTTATACTTCTTTATAGTCTAAGAACTTGTCAATTCCGTGTCGAAACATGTGCTTGGTATCTCTGGCATGTTTAGAGAATTAGAAAAAACTGATTTCTATGAGCTGCCTCATGATACAGCTCAAAACATTTATCTTTGGAAACGCCACCGCAGTGCTCTCGTGATATGTTTTGCACGTCAGTGTTGCTAAGTCCATTAAATAATATAAAACAACAGGTATTTCTTCTGATAAAATGATCAACGTTATAAAAACCTTGGGCAAGATAAATCGCATTATATCTTCGATTTGTCGACAAAGAAAAGTGAGATTCGATCTTATCATGTCAGAATTGCTCAACGGGATGTCATCAGACACAATAATCTTATGTTCGTCAGAGTCTAGTTCGGCAACAGGAACTAGATCTTCGGGTGATCTTATAACAAATATATCTTCACCAACACCAAGTTCATTCTTTAGTTTTTCGTTGTACTCGTTCAGCAACTCATATTGGTCATGCTGGGGATCAATAGTGTAGATGTACACTCGATCGTAGTTGAATATGTCATTGAGTAACAGATTCATTAGTAAGTTTGTTTTGCCAGCTCCAATACGTCCGTCTATCAGATAATGACAATCCGGTAACACAAAGTTGTGTTTATTTTTTATTACTCGTTCCGTGTCAAAGTTTATTATGCTCTTCATATAACATGTGCACAAAATTTTTGTCAGCAGCAATTAAAATAAAATGAGCTACTACACAAAATTTGGTACATTAGTAAGTGGTTCATCCGCTGAAACAACTGGAACAACAACAGATGCTGAGCTAACAAATTATCTCAAGAAATCTGGCAACCTCACCATGTCAGGACAACGAGTGTTAGAGCTAGAAACAAGATATCCTCCTGTCAACGTCAATAACACACAAGCCGTTAGTTATAATCAACTAACCACAGCAGTATCTGAAAAACGTTCACATGCCAGCAGCATAACGACCGGCAACATCAACGTGAACAATAATAAGATAACAAATATCAGCACATCATACCCCCTAAACGACGCTGATATCACACAAGCGGTAAGTTGTAATCAACTAAATACGGTGGCAAATTTAAAAATAAATGAAACTGGTGATTTTGTATCAGGTATTATTTAATTTGTCGACGGTGGTAAGATAACAGGACTACCAACAGACTTTCCTCTGAGTGAAGAATCTGATGCAGTATTTTATGATCAGCTGAAAGAATCAATGACGGCGTACTTGAAACTTTCTGGAGGAGCAATGACAGGCACGTTAGACATGGGAGGCAACAATACAAGATCAACTGCGTTGCCAACAAAAACATCAGATCTAACAAACAAAAATTATGTTGATGATACGGTGACTGGTTATACCGCAATACGAGTAGCAAAATCCGGGGACACAATGACAGACACGTTAAACACAGGATCGACCAAGATAACAACATATTATCCAGTATCTCCATTTGATCTGACAAATAAAATCTTACGTCGACGTGGCAGCAAATGATGCAGTTGCTGTTGCAGGTACGTCAGCTGATACTCTTTATGTTATGCGATCAGGAGGTACAATCACAGGAGCCTTCGACATTATAGCAAATAAAATAACAACAACATTTGTTCCTATTGCCGTATCTGATCTTGTAAATAAACTTTATGTAGATAGTGTTGTTAGCAGCACAAACCGAGCTCGCAGTAACGTCGGGTATATTCCACATCTTGTTGATTCGGCAGATAATCATTGGGGTATTGTTGCAACGGCGTCAACACAATATCCTGGAAATAATCTAAATTTTGCTTTTTCGTTTATCAGCGTCATATTTGGATGTCCCGATTAGACAACGCATGGAAAAACAAGCAATTTTTGGATCAAAATTCAGTGCTCTGATGTTGTTGCAATTTTGAAGTTTCTTTTAGGAGGAAGATCAAATGCTGGTGTCTGCCGCATATACAACTGGAGATTAGAGGCATCGACATATAATACCACATGGACAACTCTGCACAGTGCAACGGGTGTCTATATCTCAACAAGTAAACAGTTTACTGTCGTTGATGCTAACACGGTTAACAAGTACATTTACTTTCGGATATATGTTGTCAACGCAGAAAGCCCTTACCCGGGTTTGACAATGTTTCAGCTGTACGCGATCGACGACCTAGCATAGGTCGTTGCGATTTAGTGTGGGTTTAGTGTGTTAACATAGATCGCCATGCAATCCATTTTAATGTGATCTGATTTATAAATGTCTGTTGATTCTCCGTCGATCAGAGTCGCAAAAGAGTTTAACAACAACATATTTGATCCTGAAACAAAATTAGAAATAGCTGACGTTGATCAGCTAGACCACAAAAGCGCTAGAGAAGCTCAAGCAGTTAATGAAATCGCTAGAATGAAAAGTTTATCACTCGGATCACCTGATCTACAAGAAATAGAAGACAATTTTGTTAGAGTTGCTGGAATGATAAGTCCACAGCTAAAAAAAGCTATCCGAGATTTTGATATTAGCAAGTACTGTCATCCATACGATTGCGAGGAACAGCTGCTTGAGATTAACAAGGAAAATTCTATGACCATCAAGAGATGTGACCTTATAAAAGTAAAATCTCATGGTGGTAAGAAACAAGAACAAGATCGAATAAAAAAACGTTCATATGAACTTGACGAACTAGAAGGACTAAAAAAATCGACTCTCAAAAAATCGCAGGAAAAGGGATAGTTTTGCTAAACGAAGAATATTTCGTGAGTTGGATAAGGACTATCCTGACAAAAAATGTTATTCGAGGTAGCATATAATCATGATGATGCCAATCCGTTAACGACAGCATATCTGATATTAGTAGATTCTCTGACAAACAGCAATCCACAAAATATATTCTTCTGATCAAATAAATGCGGCATTGATGGTAATAAACGTAATTGAGTCAAAGATTGAGTATTACAGCGATGCCGAAAGAGATCTATTTTATAAACACTCGATGACATAACAAGTATTGGTAATACTATTAAATCTGTTGATTATGATTTATTTGATCGTGATCTTGACAAAAAATTTCATTAAAAGACTATAAAAAGAGGTTGAAAAGCTGCTGACGGAAACAAAATATAAAAATATGAAAGATTTGATTGTTTGATATCTAAACGTACCCGTAGATGACATCAGCTTGGGACAATAAACATGGACTTTTGTCTTTTGCAACAGCATATGCGAGACTTGCACAACATATGGTACGTAATAATATCAAATTTAAAGATCTAATGGATGCATTAGGTTATATAAATTATGTAAAAGATCTTTACCAAAATAACGTGAATGATGTCACCGAAATACCAACGACTTTTGATCCACGACTTACTGTGATACATGGAAAATTTACTGATGATGTTAGATATAAAGATACATCATCTGAGGTATATGATGAACATAAAAATTTTCTTGCTGATCCTGTTAATAGTAAATTTTGTGATCTGGTTAATAAAGCTGTTGCTAAGAAAACGTTTACTTTTTGAGCGTTCAAATTTGTTAGCGAAGTTTCAGAATGAGGAAAAAAAGTTGTGATCTACTTCAATCATATTTCATCTGGTCTCCAAGACAACGATAGAGACGAGCTGATCAAATACTACAAATATTACCATAAAAAGCTTTACTGTGTCAGACAAGCTAGAAAATATTACAGCTGAATAATATTCCTGCGGTATTATATTCCAATATTTCTAACAACGGTTGAAATTGCTACAGCCGGCGGAACCGCAAACCCATTATTGTTAATAGTATGTTACGTATCGGCTCGTTTAAAGTAACAAAGAAAAGAGCGAAGACAATAAGCTTTGTAAATTTTAACAAAAATAATTTATTTCCCTAGAAAACATGGTGAAAAGGTGAAAATATGAAATATGACTTACGATTTGCGAAGAAAATCCAAAATTTTGTCCTAAAATTGTGGAAAACACATAAGTCCTGTAAATAAACAGTTCTAATTGAAGTAGTCTGAATCTCAATTCCGTTCCAAGATGGCGGATGATGACGTCAGACGAAGGTTTTACACAAATGTCCAGAATTTTCACTGTGAATCACAATTTGTACTGTTCTGTTCCAATTTAGAATTAATTTCACTAAATGTCTTTGTTCAAAGCCGGTTGTATAGTTCTCCAGGGAAAATAATTATTATTTAAAAGGCAGATGAAGTACAGCTATCATCCATAACAAGACACATGTCGTTTTACAGTCGTTCTACAAACGAACAACTCTTTCCAGCACAAAAGAATACCTTCTTCTCAAGGTATTAGAACTACTCACTACAAGGTGTTAAAATATGACTCTCTGACTATTTCGCAGGTACCTGAGTATTTAAGGCGAACTAAAATGTCATTTCATGTACACGCACGAAGAACACATGGCGATTTCGAAATCTCGCCATCGTAGTACAGAATGTCAACAAGTATAATTAGAAATGACCTTGGTCACAACCAATCATTTACGTAGCTTTTGCCGACTGTTTACTTGAATCGACAAACCGACGTAAAAATCGTGCTCACGCGAGCCATTTTTACGTTCTAAATAAGCACAATGTTTCAAAATGTCAGACCCTGCGAACATAATCATCATCACAATAATAATTATAATAATGAAATGAAAATGAAATAGAAAGAATTCAAATTTTAACACACATGTAATTAAACTACATGGTCGTAACAAGTACCAGGGATAGACATTGCATTATCAACACTAAATTAAAAGATCTAGCCAAAATACGAGAACAAGAATACTTCGTGTAAAATAGCAATAGCGACTTATAATAAAATTACTAATCAACTTCGAGCTTATCTCAGAGGTGAAACGTTTATAATGTTAGATCTGATACAGGAACTGTGAGTCAAAGACGATTTTCTCGTAGATAGGATAACGAACGGAGTTGCGAAATACGAAAAACGATACTCAGTAAATTTTATGTAAAATCGCTAGCAAAAATATGGATAGTAAAAATTTTGTGTGAAATGTAAATCACAGTACGAGCCACCAAAATGGCAAAAGGGAATACCTGACGACCAGGATGAATAATAATAATAATAATAATAATAATAATAATAATAATAATAATAATCTTGGGTAATTGTTATATTTTTTTTTTTTTTCTATTGTGCGTTAACATACCCCCTAGTAGATCTTTATGTGCGAAACGAAGAATTAGAGATTCAGAGGGTTGTCCAGGCTGATTTTCAATTTTGAAATTGTTGGATCGCTAAGCGCGAGAGAGTTTGTAATAAAATACACACCTTATGCGAACCCCCGTGCGCTCTGAGGTTCGGAGGTGCCAGAAGAGTTGCACCTGGAAATTAATTTTATTACCCGCAGGCGCTCCCCCAATTATATAATAGCTTCTATCGCGGAACGCAAGATAATATGTCTATCGCATTTTTTTGGACTCGAACCCATGAAGTCGTTTCCACTAGTCGATCTAACGTTGGTACGTACGCTTTAACCACACGGCTACCGAGCTCTTACAGATATAACGATGAAATTTGGATATATATCTATACGAAGCAGACACTAATGTCCTTGGAGCGTCTGTTGTAATATATGAAATTATTGATTACTTTGTAAAATCCTAGCGAGTTATTAATAGCGCATTCATTTTATTAATCAGAAGTTTGACCTGCAAAGCACAGCTAGTTATTAACGCGGACTAGAATTTTGTGTGAATGTTATGTATAGTAATTTTATGTGAAATATCAGATATAAAAATTGCTAGCAATCTCTAGCAGTGTTATGTGAAATATATCAGTAGTCTTATAAAAGGGGTATTTCTGGATCAAACCCTATTTTGTTTGATGACAGCGACGATTCAATGGTATGTCCTTGTGTTGGTAATCGATTATGAAATAGACGCTGTTGTCTCAACAAAGTTGTTTTCGTAGTTGTTTAGACTAACATGAGGGGGCTATGGAGGGGGGACTAATTATGTTGTCGTCCAATACAAAATAGGGTTTTGGGCCAGAAACCCTCTATTACTACAGAGTGTCATCTAAGGTCAATCTGTGGACATTTTTAACATTTTCATTCCCACAGGGAGCCACATTGCCTTCTTATGTTATTCTATGGACATTTTTAGAATTATCATTCCCATAGGGAGCCAGAGAGCCATCTCCTTTTAAGCATATGGACATTATTAGCATTACCTTTACCGTAGGGGGACAGAGTGTCATCTAATGTAAATCTACGGCTCAATGTTAATTTTCGCACAGCTCTATAAATAATGATGCCAACCACTTCCAACAATGTAGCCATGTGGCCACAACTTAAGTCAAACACTTCTAACAATTTACCAATGTACCCTCAAAGAGAGAATACATGGGATCTCCGCATATTCGATCCTCATCACAAACTGGAAAGTCAACTAACAGTTTCTTATCTCCAACCTTCTGGACTTCCTTTGCTTAAACTTCATGCCAGCCCACCATACATCCTAATCAGTGCTGCCAACACCCATCTTGTTTGGACATGCGTGTCAGTGATACCATCTCTTACATTGTCTGTTGCCCTCCTGTCTCCCTTTCTGCCGCTTTGATTATGAGCTTCATGCCATTCACAAATAGTATAACAGAAATGGTACAGGTAGAGATAATCCCTGTTTGCAGCGAGATCCATGAAGTGGTGCAGTTCTCTGCCATAAATCGTAGTTGGATGTTGCTCTAATACCTGTGATTAAGTTATGTACACTCACTGGTATATGGTAATTGTCAAGAACTAATGCAGTCAGCTTGTGGGGTATTGAACTACAGGCGTTAGCAAGATCCAACCATGCAACTGTCAAATTGCCATCATGGATCCTGGTTTCTCTGATGAGTTAACTTATTGCACTTGTGTGTCCAATACAGCCAGAAAGTCCCGGGTCTCCTCCTTTCTGCACCGATGTATCAATATACTTGTTACTTATCATGTACTGGGTTATTCTCTTTGCCAAGACCGGTACAATTATTTTTCCGTCTACACTCGGTAGCGATATTGTCCGAAACAGACTGGTATCTTCGAACTCGTTCTCCTGGTGCAAAGCGGCCCTTAGCGTCGTGCCAACAAGCAGGAATCCTCCCTCTCCTCCATATCACTCGCATCGGCACCCACGGGCATATAAGTAACTTAGGGCACATCTAGTAAACCCTGTAGGGAATACCAGTAGGTCCTGGGGCCTAGCTAGATCTAGCTTTCCTCACGACTTAAAATACTTCTTTCCAGGTAGGGCACAAGGCAGTGGCTCTACACGTAGGATTCTCGGACACTCTCCTAGATCATCTTCTCTGAGAGGGTCAGAATGTCCTTGGTTCAGTATCTGTTCTGCTTCTACTCCGCTACACTCCAGATGATCAGACAGTTCTTCTCCCAAGAGAGATGAGGCAAATTTGTAGAGATTCGCAATAAAGGCTGCCCTCTTGCACGACTTTATTGTCCTCCTCTCTGGCAGTTGTATTTTTTTAAAAAACTTTTAAGCAGTCTTTCTCTGAGGACACCCCTCAGCTGTGAGCAGTCCCACCTTTTCTTCTTGTGTAGTGTCCCTGAACTGTCTTCACAATGATCGAAGTTCCTGCCATATCTTCATTAGCTCGACGTGTCGTCTATAGATTCCAGGGGTTCCTGGTTTTGGATCTTCTTTTGTGGACGCGATACCTCTCCTTTTAAATTTTGTAAGTGATTGTAAATAGCGATTGTACTGAGGGATTTGAATCTTCTTTCTGCATTGCCCTGTAGAGGATCATTTAGGATGTTCTCCAAGTCATCGTCAAACTCTTCCCAGGCCTTCGAATTATCCATATTTGGCCATTCCACTCTCCATTCTTCCTATCTCAACTCCTCATCTTGGTGTTTCCTGTTACCTTCCTTGACAAGGTGTTGTAGCTCAGGCCGACTAGAAGCAATAGGCGCTCCTCTTCAGCTAGTTACGAAGAGCTCGGTAGTTTCTCTTTAGTCTTGACAAAAATGTCCTGAGCCGGCTACTCTTCATCTCCGCTCGCTGTACGTTCCTCAACAAATCTAATGCGTAGAGATTATCCAACACTGCGGTGTGATACCTTGTTTTTACTCACCTCTGTCTCACCAGAGCAAAGTTCTGTGCACAAATAAGACGCAGGCCCGCATTGCGATCTTGACTGATGGATCTTCAGACTCCTTGCATTCTTGCCCAATTTCCTACAATGGCTCATAGCCTCCACTACCACACCTGTCAATGTCCATTGAAATAGCTGTTTGTTACTATTAAATCCATCATCTCGAGTCCCCCCCCCCCCCATCAAAGGCTCTCTGGGTGTACATCATCTTTCTGTCTAGTAGCTGAGTAGTGGGTGCCCAGTAATATAGGTAAGAATATTAACACATACTGAGATCTTCTGCAATTTTCTTGTGATGTAAGTATTACATCACTTCACAAAAGCAGGCCTACACTTGCTTCTAAAAGAACTAATAATCTCAAAGATTTCCTTGTTAGTTCTAACATAGTAGAAATTTTGGCAATCGTTTACCAAGCGTTCATCAACTAAATATGATTATAGCTAGGCCGATCAATCAACTCCACATCTGTAATGACATTGACTGTCTGTTTGTATATCGTCCATCTGCATAAACCCAGATTTGGGGTTGATTTATCGGACTAGGTCATAATCAAAAGTTCGCATTGTTCTTTCATTATTGGAAATATTTATTTTATTATTTTATTATTTATTTATTTGTATAATAATAATAATAATAATAATAATAATAATAATAATAATAATAATAATAATAATGTGGACTTCGTGAAGATTACAGAACAGGAGGGAGGTGTCTTCAGTTCTTCATACTCGAAGGATGTTCCGAGCAGCCGTGTTTTGAACTTTTTGAAATTTCTGTAGTAGATACTGAGACGAACCAGACAGAAGTGAATGAATTACAATAGTCCAGGCTTGAAAATACAAAGGAACACACAGGTGTTTATGGAGCTGATGCGTCTCAGCTCCAGATAAGCAGCTTGTACACACACACACACACACACACACACACACACACACACACACACACACCTAGGTTTCGTACTGACTGTGTGAATTTAATACTTGTATTGCAGGTACTTATTACTTGAGGTAAATAATATGAATGAGAAAGTCTTTGCGTAGTGATCAGGATGGTTTCTGTTGAATCATCACTCATCTGCAGCTTGTTACATGTCATCCATGACCTCGCATCGGAAATGCACCTCTCTACGCCTTGGGTGGTATTCTCAACTTCAGTTGGGCAGCTAGATTTGTATATTTGAGTGTCATCAGCGTACAGTTGGTGAGGCACCGTATGTCGATTTATGAAACTTGAGAACGGTTGAGTGTATAGAATGAAGAGAAGGGGTAAAGAACAGAGCCTTGTGGAACACCAAAACGTAGATCAGCTAGACTGGAATATTTTGCATTTACGGACACAATTTGCGTCCTGTTGACCAGGTAGGACTTGAACTATAGTAAGTTTTACGTCTCTATGGTCATAAACTAAGTAACAGAAATTAACGAAACCAACAAGTTTTGCAAACCGTACAAATAATTTGATGCTCTAAGATATAAAATGAAAATTATTTAAAATATTATGAATTAAATCTAGGATAATCCTAAAAAGTTCTATAGAGCTCAAAAGAAAAGAGTTTTCCAAGTGAATTCCAGGTCATCAAATACTCTGATGTGCCAACAGTCTTCATGTATAACAATGGAATTGTTCAGAATTCCTTGGAATAAATTCAGAATAATCCCAGAATAATATTTCAATCGAACGAGAACTTTCGAATTCCATTTATTAATCCAAACAAAAGTTTATTTTCAAGTTATATCCATAAACAACAATAAACACATCTGCAGACTGATGTGAAAACAATAAAAAAGGAAATAAGATTGAATTAATTACTTATATACTTCCATATAGCCCTAGAAAGTAATATTTTCCTATTTGCTACGTGACATTTCACAAAGCCCGAAGAACCCACCTGATTGACCCACCATATGGGGAATAAATTAATTCTTCTAGGACCCTACTTCACCTCACTAGCCAATAAGAAATTATTCCAAACGTGTCAACGGTTGAATATATAGGTTGAATTTAACTTGTAGACACATTTTTATAGCTCGATATCTTTAAAAGAAATCTACACACACGGACAAAATTTAGCAATATAATGTATTGTTTATAGATGTTCACTACAATTTACAGTCATGAACAAAAATAACACACAGTATAGAGAGAAGGTCGTTAACTATTCTCAGAAGGTCAGTTTCAGTACTATTGCGAGGGTGATATGCAGACTGCTCATTGCTAAAAAGACTATTTGAATTAATATGAGATACAAGTTTTGATAGAACAAATTTTTCTAAGATTTTTGACATGAATGAGAGGTTGGAAACAAGACGGTAGTCCTTTAAAACATTATGGTCAAGCGCCGGTTTCTTCAACAGTGGCTTTATAATTGCAGTTTTGAAAAATGATGGGAATTCCCCAGATGAGAGAAAAGTGTAGAAATGGTTAGTGAAGACAATATGGAAACTAAACCCTCGAGCAGCAGTGATGTCGGAATCGGATCGAGTTCACATGACTTTGGGGCGCTCTTCATCATAGTTATATGCACTAAATCCATAGAGACAGGTACAAATGCTTGTAAAAGTTGCCGTGTATATTCACTTTCACAACTGTGGAGTGACGATGAGTCAACTGAAATTGTGTGATCAAGCTATTATCTCAATAATGGATTGAACTGTCATGGAAGAAATTTGCATACAGGTCCGGAAGATCAAGATATTATTATTATTATTATTATTATTATTATTATTATTATTATTATTATTACAATACATAATAATAATAATAATAATAATAATAATAATAATAATAATAATAATAATAATAATAATAATAATAATAATAATTCCGGTACGGTACCGTACGTTATAGAAGATGCATGGTTAAGTTTTAAGGTTGTGTTGGCCGTTAGACTGGTGAATAAATGTTAGTTCTCGCCTTGATTAACTAAAGCTTTTTACAAAACCAGTCAAGATATCGTCACGTTGTGTAGCAACAAAGTAAACAAACTTGAGTGAACGTGAAGATTGAGAAATTCAAGACGCTTTTTACATAGATTACATCTTTACGTTTTCAAGCCGTTTGTTTCAAAGGTTGGATTAATGCAAGTATTATATGAAGATGAACAATTTTAGTAACTAACGCAAGAATGTAATATTCATATTTTATTTTAGGAACTTTAAGTGCTTCCGTCGTCGCCCTCATTGTAGTCTCTACTGAGCACTGTTATCAAACGGGCTTAATTTTATTCTGCATATGTTACTGCCAATGGATCCACGGGCATCAAAATCAAGATCGAATATAAATAATTAAGTAGAGATTACCATCATCGTTTTACCACCATCATTCCACAAGACTTATTTTAGTTATTTAAATCTGGTAATACAGTGTTCAGTACGTCATTTTGGTGACGTACAGAGTGTTTGCCAATGTGGTCATGTATGTGCATATATTCAAATTAAATTAAATATTAGCTGTTGTTCTAAAATTTAATACTAAAATATCTTAACTAGTGTATATTCATTCCTGACTGTTGAATGCTTTGCACCTTAAATGACATCAAGACTTTTCCAAACGAAAATTATTGATCGCTATGGACTTTTATAATGATAGCCAAGTACTAAATTGGGCTAAGAAAAGAGGACATCAGATCTATTATAACAGATAACAGGGTAGTATAAATTTGTTTTCAACACACATTGCTTTCCTTTAGACATCTCAGTGTGTGAAATTCAGTTTGGTTTGTATTGGATCATAACTTTATTTATTAACTTGATCTCATCCAAAAACGTCCACATAATTTCACATTGATTTTGCCATATGTACTTCATGGGGCATGTAAATAATGATCTTCAAAAGGAATATGGACGTATGAGGATTTAAATAAAGTAAATAATTGCCCTATAAAGGTATGTGTAATCATATTCTAAAAAATTACACTCATTACTGAAATAGTTGGTTCTGAAAATCTACATGACCCATGTGAGTTTTACTACAGTCCTGCCCATTTATATTGACATCGCTTATGTCGACAAGCCGCCTATTTCAACAAAAAAAACAAAGTTCTGGTCCCTTGGACTACTATTACTGCCAAAATTGTCATGCTTATGTCGAAGTCGAGATAAAAAATAAACGTACATGTCAACAGAAGCCCTTGGTCCCAGCTTGAACAAATCCTTTGTTTTCTAATCATTTATGTCAACAAGCTGCCAGTTCTGACCCATACTTTGTTCAACAATTCGTTGATCATGCTGCCAGGCCTTAATTTTCACGCCTAATCATTTATGTCAGCAGGCAGCCAGTTCTGACCAGTACTTTATTCAACAATTAGTTGATCTTGCCGCCAGGCTTTAATGTCACGGTTGGATAAAAAAACAGGCTTTTGTTTGGTCCTATAAAGTTGGCCTCTCGCGGCGACTTAAATAAAAGCAATGAAATCTGATCGATTCTTGCATTTTCCAAAGTGATCGGTAATTAAAACAAGTTTATTGTGCTGTGAAAGTTTCCTATTTAACTTTATTTATATTTACGATGGCTACCAACGGCAGCGTAAAACGCAGATTAAATTTACAGTCTCTGGAAACTAAATATCTGGCTGTTAAGGAAGTTGAGGGTGGGGCATCTCACAAAGATGTCTGAAAAATTTTAAATGTATACCACTTGAGCTGACATTGTTACAATATTGTATTGTAAGAATCATTTTCTTTTAATACCTCATTAGCATGTGTCAATGTATACAATATTATGCCTTCATTAATCATATCAGCTGCATATCTCTTGTTCACTTTTATGTACTTTTCACGATGACTTCTGTAACTAAATACGTGTACTGTTTAAACCAACTTGTTGACAGGTTTTGATTTCCCTGTGAATAGCCCCATCCCCTTGGTAGCCTCAATAAGATGGGAACAGACTGACGAAGATCTAGGCCAATTTAAGTACATGTACTTGAAGCATGTAAATAACAACTATGCAACCATGTGCTTATGCTGACATTGAATATCGTAGTGAATGTTTTTCATATCAGGATGTGACCGATGCAATATTTTGTTGTGGATTTTATTACTCAAAGGTAACCAAAATGTAATTTGTCAATATACAAGTGTATTTCACACTGGTTTTGTCTTCATGTAATCAATATTTGTATTGTTTGTTTTCTCAAAGTGTAAATGCTACTCACTGATGACAGGTCACCCCTTACTGACAAATTTAACTTGTATCCTTTTTTTCATACACACCCCCCAACACTTATGTCGACATCCGCCTATGTCAACAATATTTCCTCGGGCCCGAGGATGTCGACATAAATGGGTAGGACTGTATAGTTTTTATTGATGTGGTCATTTAATACTATTCAGTCCTGATAGTTGAATGTTTTGCAGCAGAGCTGTCATCAAGAGACTTCCAGGTGAAAACTTTTGATTGCTATGAATTTTTCCAATGGTGGCCAGGTACTAAACTTGGTCAAGAAAAGAGCATGTTGGGTAGAATTCTCACACTTTGAGGTAGTACGATTTTTTTTTTCACCATGTGTAGCTTCTAATGTGACATCACAGTTAGCAGCATTCAATCCAGTTATCACTCTATCACACCTTCAGGTTGACCTCATCCAAAACTGTCCACATACTTTAATATTGGGATTTGTCATATGTGTATGTTGGGGTGTATAACCTTTCTGAGGAATATGGATGTATCAAGATCAAAATAAAATGAATAGTCACCATTTAAAGGTATGTGTAATCAAATTCTAATAAAGACACCCATTACTGAAATAGTACTGAATACGTACATGAACTGTATGACTTTTACTACAGGTGCATTTCAAATTAAATATTAAATTTTGTTCTAAGATAGAATAATAAAATAGTTTTACCAAATTCTGTTCAGTCCTGATTGTTGATTACTCTGCACTTTAAATGTTATAAAAAATCTTCCAGATGAAAATTTTTGATCAGTAAGGACTTTTACAATGGTAGCCAGGTATTAATTTGGGGTCAAGAAAAGCAGACATTGGGTCTGTCATGACACATAACAGGGTAGTACAAATTTGTACTTTCCTTGTGATATCACAGCATGTGACATTCAGTCCAGTTTGTACTGGATCACACCTTGAGATTGACCTCATACAAAATTGTCCATGTAATTTAAAATTGCTTTTGTGATATGTACCTCTTGCAGCATGTAAATAATAACCTTCCAAAGGATTTTGATGTCTGAGGATAACAAATAAAGTGAATAATTGTGATACTAAAGGTATGTGTAATTAAATTCTAAACAATAACACTAATTACTGAAATAGTTCTGAATGTTTACATGACCTATATGACTTTTACTATAGTCTTCCACAGGTGTCTACCTCTCCTTCTTGTCATGTCATTGCGGCTTCCAGTGAGATTACCTGTTTTTGGTACCACATTGCATCATTATTTATTTATTTGCAAATATTATGCAAATATATTTACTTTTGTAAACGTTATGAAAATATAGCTCCCAAGAACCAGAGTAACCAAACAGTACCAGACCCTGAATGTTTTGCTTTTAGTAGCCCCAGTGCTGTTTGTATTAGTACAAAACATGCACTCCTATCACATAGGCATTCAGTACCAACTGTTTCAGTAATGGGTGTCAGTTCTTAGAATTTGATTACACATAACATTAAATGGTGATTATTCACTTTATTCTGATCCTGATATCTACATATTCCTTGGAAGGTCATTATATACACAACATAAGAAATGGCAAAGTCAACATTAAATTATGTGTGCAATTTTGGACAAGGTCAGCCTATAGGTATGTTCAAGTACACACTAGATTAAATATCTCACACTGTGATGTCACAATGAAAGCTGCTCATGTTCAGTAAGGAGTTATGTTTTAGTATGAACTGGATTGATTGACATGCGCGATGAGATCACAATGAACGTACTGCATATTGAACAAAACTCGTAGTACCCTGCATAAGTAGTGCTTCAACCTGCCATTGTAAAAGTCCATAGCAATCATTATCCTTCATCTGTAAGTTTTGTAGTGAAAACTATTTTGTGCAGCATTCAATAATCAGGACTTAATAAACTTAGGTTGTACTATATTAGTACCGGGTGTTACATTTTAGAGCAAGAATTTATATTTTATTTAAGATCCGTAAAAGCACATCCATGACCACATTGATGTACATTATTATCTGATGTGAGTTTAAATATATAATATGGTGTAAAAGATGAAATGAACTTTGGGGCAACTTACCAATTTCTGAGTGTGCAATATTTTATTACAAATTACAGTGATATCCAATAGCACTTTCATTATAAAAGTTTCACTTATATGGTAAGATAAACTCCTATTCTACAGTGAGCTGAAAGAAGAATGCATAGAAACAATTTCCAAGGATAAATATCCTCTTACATCATTCAGTTAGCACAATAATGATATTGTTTTTCTTATCATGCCCAGCAACAACTTTCTTATGATAATAGTGTATATATAAATGCATGCCCCTTCATAACTTTATCTTTACCTCGTGTGTGCTTTTATTCCTCAACATTTTGGTCCTGTAACTGAAGGGCAAATACTGGAAACTGAATGAGCAATTCATGTACTTAAAAATTTAAAATGAACTACAAAACTACTTGTTGTATCACTGTTTTATTTTGTATATTTTTGTTTCAGCTTTTCCAATTTTTTGTGATTTCATGTTTGCTCTCAACCACAAATTTAAAAACCAATTTAAAAAAAGGCCACATCATGCAAAAATCCCTTCCTCCCATTTTTTGTTACTGATACATTGTTAAATAGTAATGAACAAACTTCAATTATTTAATAATATAGCTTCATTACTGTAATACAATATTGTCTTTTACACGTGTTTATTTAATTTTCACCCTTTTTTGAAAAAAAACAAAAAAAAACCATTTTAATTGTTTCAAATCGCATTGTCCTGACTGCTTGTTCTCCTCATTGCATTAAGTCATTATGTGAGATCAGCAAAGATGGAGAGAAAAAATAAACCATAAGTATTTAAGTACTAGTAACATTGATAAACAAAATATGGATAGACAGTAATTTAAATAAAAGATCATATATTGATGTGCTTCATTTACCACATAGCTTTATGTTGTTGGCTGCATTGGCTTGATTTGATGTTGAGCACACAGATGAAACTACTTTGTACGGGATTGATCTTGACAGATGTTTGATTTGTGTTCATACTGGCAGTGGAATTGTTTTGACCAATGAAGGATGGACTGTTGCATAGTTTTCTATATTTGCATTCTTTATGGGCAGTTATCGTTCGAGTTTATGTAGCTTGAAACAGAAAACAAAGGATAGTTTTAAATATATTGTTCCATAGTTTGACAATTTTATGATATATTTCTTGTTTCAGTATTCCATTAGTGATTGATGGATTTGCAGTGTGGGGTGGGTGGGGTGTTGTTCTAAAGTCCCCAGTACCAATAAAATGCTCCAAATGGCTCTTTGGTCAAATATGACACCTGATGGATTAGATATAAATTTTAATTGGCTCTAGAATGGAGCTAATTAGCATAAAACTCCATCTACCATGATATCAGCAAATATGTGCTTCAGTGTTGACACCTTCTTTGACACCTGTAGAAATAAGGAATCTCCTCAAACTTGATGAATCACAGCTTCTGTATACTGTAAGACATTAACCTTGTCTAGCTCCTCTGGTCAGTTCGAAAATCTGCCTTTCAGTCATTGATAATAATTAAACTGAAACTATAGGACAACCTAGTTAGTGTGAACCTTCTCCAAACAAAAGCTATGTATCTTATATATAGACATATATCACCAGTACATCACATAAGATACTTTATTACATGATTCCCATCAGATTAGAAATGGTTTTTCATTGGATGGCACTGTGTCATGTGATGTGTGATATTTCTGTGTCACCTGATTGTTTTCTATGTGCTATATTCATAATTGACTATTATTGACATTGATACCTTAAGTTCTTAGCAGTATGCTCTTGAAATGTCATTTGTCCAGTTTGAATAATAATAATAATAATCATAATAATAATAATAATAATAATAATAATGTAGATTTAATACAGCGCCTAATCCTAATAAAGTCTAAGCACTTTTCAGTATTAGATAACACATAAAAACATATACAATGACTAGATTTCAAAACCAAACTCTGTGAAATTACAAAGCAAAAACATGCTTCCATTTGGAGGAGTAAGAAACAAGATTTTTAAGGTTGCTTACATCATTTCCATTTAGAGCACACAAGGCATCATAAGAAGTTTTCTGGTGAAAGCACTCTGTGGATATGACCATATATCTATGAGAAGTAGCAATAACAAGATTTTTAAAATGGCTACTGTGGTGGCCATATTTGATGTCTGAGTGGCACCATTTTCATTTAGGACCAACTAGACATCCTAAAAAGTCTTATGGTTAAAACCCCATGTTGATATGACTTTTTGTTCAGGATAAATATTATTAACTAGATTGTTAAGATGGCTGTAGTGGCAGCCATGCTGGATGTCAGATTAGCACCATTTTTATTTTACAACCAACTAAGCATTTCATGGCAATCCTCTAAGTGGTTTAGGAGGAATAGTAATAACAAATCTGTGTTAATGACCAACGGATGATGGACAACAGACAACAAATGGACAACAGACAATCACATAAGCTCTAATTGAGGTAGAGAAATACAATTTTGTATGCTTGATTGTATTAATATATGGATGACACTGTTACATTTTTTAGCCATTATGATAACTTTTTTAACATTTTGGGTATGGATTTGTTTGCTTGGTAGTGGGGGCATGGATTTTTTGCTTGGTAGTGGGGGCATGGATTTTTTTGCTTGGTAGTGGGGGCATGGGTGTTTTTGCTTGATAGTGGGGGCATGGATTTTTTGCATGGAACTGGGGGCATATGTTCTTTACAAATACATCTCTAGTTTATGCCAGATCTAATTCACAGAAACTTCAAGTTAGCTGGTGTTTATAATATTTCCCAAATCTTACTATCTATATAATGTGAATTCAATATATTTCCTGATATACCTATTTTCATGGCTTTCATGGTTTTTAACCAACACAAATTTAAAGATCCATCACACTGTGATTTTCCATTGACAACAATAGAGCCTTGTTTAAATCCACAAAATGAAGTACTCTCAAACATGTGTGAATATTTGCCAAACAAGACAACTTGATACCATTAAAATAAGTGAAGTTACTGTAATAAAGAACATTATTATTGGATTAAATGATCATGGTTGGATATTTATTGATGCATAAAGTTTACCTAATTTCTCACAAAGTAAACATATTCTGAAATCATGGCATTTTGTACTAACCATTTAATTGGGGTATGGGGTGGTGAAGGGCTAAGGATTTTCTGTGGAGTCTGAACATTTTATTTGAAACAAATGAAGGATCAAATATTTTTTTATCCAATAATATAAGATGTAAGGGAAATCTAGCTTTGGAATAGATCAGCAGGTTAAGATTTTTTCCAGCAAAGAACAGCAGGAGTTTTAATTATTTTGAAATTCCAGCAACCCTCCAACTGATGAAATGGTCAGTGCCTAAATCAATTTAGATATCATTCTTTGCTTATTTTATAAAATGTGTGCCTGAATTTTTTATTTGATGGATTTTGAACACTGGACTCAACACTGATTTAAGGAATGAACTATCTTGAGAAAAAGGGTCAAATTGAATCCTTCTTCAACGTCATATTTATACTCTGCTTGGGTCCTGGTAAAGGTACATATATGTAAGTATAGCCCAATAAGATTCTCCCATAATTTGATGCACTTTCAGTTGAATTAGAAGGAATGATAAATCTTTGTGATAACATTTGTTGGCTTCAGAGAGAGAATGACATGCACACACATGTGCATGTGCACACATGCACACACACACACACACACACGCATGCATGCATGCACACGCACACACACACTTTCCAGTGATGCTTTAGCTGGATAATTGCAGATTATTCTCAGGTCATTTAAGTTTTGTTATATCTGTTTCTTTCTCTAATCAGTTCCTAAAGTAACATGACAACTGCAGTACAAGAATCACAGCCACAGCCATCCAAGATGGTGCGAGCAAAAGAATGGAGTGATGAAGTGGAAGAGGCATATCGTTTCCAGTTGGCAGGCTACAGAGATGAAGTTGAGTACAAGAGTGTCTGTAAAACAGAGGTACAACCATTTATTTTAAAATTTCTTATTGCTTTCATTTCAGAGCTTCATTTTTGTTGTAGAATTGAAAGACATTTGTTATTTTCTTCTTAAGGTTATAATAATATGTCCACTAACCCATCACATAAAAACAAGAATCTCATTTATTATGAAGTAATGGAATATAGGTATCACATGTGTGTGTGTGTGTGTGTGTGTGTGTGTGTGTGTGTGTGTGTGTGTGTGTGTGTGTGTGTGTGTGTGTGTGTGTGTGTGTCTAAGAATCTGCACTCTTAAAACTATAGACTTTCCTAATTAATTTTGGTTTTTGAGCTTATGCTTCATGTGTAAAGAACATATAAAGATATAATATGCCACAATAGAAATGAAAGTCAAACAGGGCCATGTTTAGCTTTCATCATCACTGTTGCATTAGACAGATGCATGAATGTATTCAGTTCTAATTTGATGATGGTTTAATTTCTTTCTTAGAAAAATTAATGACAAAATTGTTTTTGTAGATACAGTCAATAATTATTACATTATTTTCAGGCAACCAGATGGCCACATAATGGATACATAAAAAAACTTATGAGGAAAGATGGAAACTGGTATTATTACAACAAAAGCAGAGAGTGTTCAGACAAAGACGTTCCAAAATGCAAACTATATGTGTACTAGTTTATCTTAATTGCTGACTCATCATTTATCATCTTTTTGGGATTGAGGAATTATCATGCTTCGTTTTTCAAAGGAAAAAGTCAAGTGGAACAGAGGACACATCCCTACTTGCCACAACTTTAAATATATGCACATATGTGGGCTTGTCATAAATTGATATCCCCATATTTTTAACTCAGATGAGAAAATATACATAGATTGATGCAATAAACTAAAATTGATTGAAGATCTGTTTTCAATTATTGAAAATATTGAAAGTTTCTTACAACCTTGCTACACAATTAGATTTGATGTTTGGTACATAGTTTTGAATAATAAGTGACCTCTGTGGCTCATGGTCAAATGCATTTAAATGTGATTCATGTTTTGACTTTTCATGTCAGCTGTGTTTGCATTTCTTCACAGATAGTATTATTCCTGTTTGAATCATTCATGTTTAAGTTTTGTTTCCCATGATATCCATGAAATGTGCATACATCCATTTGGGAACTGAATTTTTACAATATTAAATAATATTTTTATATAAATACTTGTGTTCCTTCAGCAATGTATCCAATGTTTTAATATTTTCATTTAATTTTTATTGATATGCAGACTATGGAAGGATTATAATATGGAATGACTGAGTTTTGTAAACTCTTGAAGCTGTCTTTCACTGCAGTGGTTGGGAGACATCAATAAATAAGCATTAATATCTGTGTATAAAGTCATTAACTCTGTGCTAGGGTGAGGTTTATTTGGGATCTTTATGGTTTAATGTGTCAAAAAATGTCAGCACCATTTGAATAGGTTTCTTCTTGAGTACATGAGTTTAAAAATCATTATGAATATGTTCTTTGTTTACATGCAAGTCTTCAGCAATGTTTTATGAGTGAATGGTATGTTAGCAAAGATTCCTTTTCTTTTGTGTGCCTTTTAGTTCTGTATGTGCTACTAACACTGCTTTATGGAAATGTTTTGATTATTTGAATGCACAATCACATGAATGTTATGAAGTTTATTTGGATTTTTCAAGGGGAATTATATCTCCAAAATAAAGGTCTGATTACAGACAGTAAAATTCTTCCTTTTTCTGTTTCATTGCTTCAATATTTCTCCTGTTTTCTTTTCCTTCATTCCTGCTTATGTACAGGTCTAGCTTCTTGTTATTATGTCAGTCTTTACTACATTGGTTACTTTCATACAGCTGAAGAAACCAAATGTTTAAGATCTGTCTGGCTTTCTGGATGTCAATATATTTGCAATAAACAAAATCATAAAATCTTCACAAAGAATTGACAGTAATGACAGTATTACACCAAATTCCCAGGCATGCCTTATATTTGTAGAGTCTTTATTGCTCAGTGTGTCAAGGCACTGAGTATATTCATTTAGGAAAGTACTGCTCCAGTGGCCTAAGTGGTTAGAGTTTCCACCTTGGATGCGGGAGGTCATGGGTTCAAATCCTGGCCAAGTCATACCAAAGACTTATAAAATTTTTACTAGCAGCTGCCTCACATGGCGCTCAGCATTAAGAGGTTAGTGTTAGGACTGGTCGGCTTGGTCTTAGAATAATGTGACTGGATGGGACATGATGCTACATGTCTGCGGCATGATGCTCAAGTGATAGACATTGCTATAAACTGCCACACTGCAGACATTATAGCGATATGATTGAAAATTTGTTAAAGCTACATTAAAAAGCCACACACACTCATTTAGGAAAGTGGTTCAGCCAGTGTGAGATGTATGTACCCAAAATCCATATAAAAAATGACATCTGATTGGCCAAAGGGAAATGTAGAAGAAGCATTCTGGTTTTATCTTACAGCAATTTCAGTTGGCTAGGAAGGTATCAGTCATAGACCATTGCAGAATCAAATTGATACATGGGTATTTTGATCCACACCAATAAAGCTAAGATGTTGGCATGCATAATTTATGAAACCAAGGGATGTCAACCTACATTGCTATCAGAAATCACAAAAAGTTTAGTGTTATGATTTTTAAAATGATTCGATTCATATAATCTATACTGGAAGAATTCACCAATAACTAATCTGGGCAATAGACTCGTAATTGTTCAATATTGTTTAAGGGAAGCAACTTCTGCATGATAGCACTAGCTGAACAATGACAGGTCTAACACAACTTCTTGAATTCACTCACTACTGTATTGAGTTGTCACAAAAAATATTCCAGACTGAATATTAGAAAAAAACTTTACATTTTTGAATGATTCAACTTGCATATTTCTCCTGAATAAATAAAATGGCAAAGAGAAAAATGTATTTTGTGCTTACTTAAATAAAATGAAAGCCTTTGGAAATGGTCCACCTTTAAAAATACATGTAAGGATGGTACTAGAAGTATGTTTTTTAATAAAATTGACTTCCATCAGATTAATAGTCTGTTAGATACTGGTGCCACAATAAAGTGGTATAGAAATATACATATCTGCCAAAACAAAGAATAAATCTAAAATCATTTTAATACCATTCTTGACTTAGTAGCACCTTACATGAAACAGCACAAAAACAAAACAAGGTACTATTTTCTCAGGCCCAAAACCAAGGGAGTTATGAAAGGTGTGATATGTCTGAGAAATTTTTAAAGATATCTATTTGATTCATAAAATTCAGACAGTCTTGCCACAAAGAAGGGCAGAACATTTTGAGGTAGATTTCTTTTCTTTCTCTCATGTTTATAGTTTATACCATTGACATTAAGTTTGAAACTTCTGAATGGCATCAAAATCTCTCTTCACAGAGGAACTTTATTTCATTTTTGGAAGATTAGACAGATTTAGAAATGATTATTGAAAACAACATACAGTTTGTAGATAAAATTGAACTCCCACAACCTATTTCATTCCTTTAGCTCTAGTTCCAATTTAATGTTTTAATTGTGATAATTTGCCTGTTACAAGATAATGTATAAAGCCACTTTAGATTACTGAAAGTATATATAATAGAATACCTGTGCTCCAGTTGGAGCCAGGTGGGTATTTTAAAAAACTAGATGATCACAATATAATTATTGTATGACATTTGTATGATGTACTATTTATTATATTTAAAGACTCATTGTATTAATAGGTTTAATGTAAAGTGGTTAAAGATCAGTTAATGCCAAAAATATGACCCAGTCTTAATTAATATTGTTATTATTATTATTATTATTATTATCATTATTATTATCTCATCTAGTATATAATGATTAGCAAAAATTGATAGAATAGAAACTAAAAGAGAAAGTAATAAAAATACATTTAGGTTGACAAAAATAATTTCTTTACTGGCAATGTACTAAACTGGCAGGGGTCCCTAAGTGGCCAAGTGGTCTAATGCACTTACATCTCAGCTCTGCATGGGTTAATGTCTTGGGCTCAACCAATGTGCATACATGAAAAAGCTTACCAGTAGCTTCTCATGGGTCAGCTGTTCTTTCCGGGGTTTTCCCGTGTTCTTCCTCCACCAGTTATACTGGCCCCCAAGTATGGTGTATCTTGTTCTGAAAAATGACATTTAACCTGATAACAGCAACAACAACTAAATTAACTTCTCTATATACAGTAGAACATGTCTTAAAAGATCATTCCTTTTGATGAAAAACAATGACCTCTCAAGACAGGTGGTCTGTCATAACAGATCTTAGCACTATCGAATCAATTAACCTGGTATCTCAAAACAGGTGATCTCATAGCAGTGTTCTGTCAATGCAGTTTGAACACACACACATGCATGCATGCACACACACACATAACACACACACACATACAAAGATTACAAATCACACAGCAGATAGGTTTTTCTAAAGTGTACTAGGTCATATAGACCATGTTGATCATGAAAGATGATATATAAAGGAATGAAAAACCGACAAACAACAGTGCCAACTGGTGCAAAACCAGCCCAAGCAATTTTAGAATCTACTGAATCCTTTCTTAAGGACACAAAGATGTAATAACAACTACACAAATGAGATAAGAGCAAAACAAAAAATGTATTCACTTTATAGGATCTACAGTCAAACATTATTTAAAATCCATAAAGTAATTATGTTTTTTTTTGTTCTTGTCTCATTTGTGTAATAATCTTGTATGACCACAAGAAAAGAATCAGTGGAATTGAGATGTGCTTTTTCAGTTTTACTGTCATCTACATCCACAGTGTGTAAAATGAGATGTGCTTTTTCAGTTTTACTGTCATCTACATCCACAGTGTGTAAAGCATTATGGCTTCTCTTACTTATGTCTTAGCTTTATCTGATGTTTAGAAATAAATGATAAATTTTCATAAGCAAAATGCACTTGGAGAAGTTCTTGGTCTAAGTGGCACAGAACAGGATAGTCATGAATATTAATCTGTCATTAAGTTTTAATGAAGACAAATTTACAGAAAATGTTCTTTTATTTGGACGATTTTTGACTTTATAATGCACATTTCAAGAAATGTTTCCAACACACTTTACGAGCATTAATAGTTGACCTCAGCATTAACAGGAAGTCTTTTGCCTAAATTAAACAAATAACTGTTCAGACACATGATCAACATGGCTTGGTGAACAAATGAAAAGGAGGAACAAAACTGACTTGGAGATTGCTTGATGAATATCAAAGATACACATATAACAATCATGTCTGGTGTTTAAAGCTTATGTTCACGTTTTGTCCTAAAAATATTTGGGAGGTATGTGTCCAGACCCATAATCTTATAAACAACATCAAGCTTGTAATACAATCTTGGACTAAATGATACTACATACATATATTTTGTATTGTCTGATACTAATGCTAATATGAACAATATTAGGTTAGAAAAATTATATGTGCTTCAGAAGAATTTGAGAAAAATGAAAGGGACTCGTCAATTTAATGAACGTACTCTGAAAATGGTTTATTCATGAATTAGAACCTGTCAAATGTTATCGCAAATGTTTAAGTGTTCTTGGTTGTAAAGTAATCAGTGTAAAATGACAATTGATCTTCTAAAGTTAGGTCATTGGATAATGAGGAATTTTATAACCTCATTCTAACTTCAAAATTTCTGCCAGTATCAAGTGTGAATTTTGTGTAAAGTCATATTATCAAGTGTAAATTTTGTGTAAAGTCATACTGGGACTATATAATTTAGTGAAATTTCAGTTTCAAGATTTATTTAAAACTTTTATGAGGAAGATTTTGATGTACAGACCAATCTCAAGAGTGCATGGATCATATTTGCTGACTTTGGCAGAGAAATCAGAGAACTAATTAAGGCCAGGACCTAAGAATCTGCTCTTCATGTTTTGCTGTTTTGTAAGGAGCACTTTTTCTAATACTGATTAAGTCAATTCACTTTTACAATGGTAAAATCAGTGGTGAAATTAATGAATTTTATTGATTTTATTGAGGTTTTTTTTGTGAATTTTACAAAATACTGTGAGCTATTTGGTTTGAATGTATTTATTTATGTTTTATTCCTTTTACAGTGTAATTTTAATTAACAACTCTCAAGCTTCTGTGTCGGTTAGAGCTGCAACTATTTTCCTAAGTGTATGCGATTTTCTTTTCCTTTTTAATTTTTTTTTCATTCATTTCTCCCATAACATGGCTGGTCATAGGGGCACCACTGATGACTTTATGACAATCTCTCTCCATTTTGCCCTGTTCTCCACTGCACTTTGAGAATTTGTGAAGTCCATGCCTGTCCACTCTTTGATGTTATCTTTAAATCTATTCTTCTGTCTGCCTCATTTTCTCTTTCCTGTCACTGTGCCCTGTAGGATTGTCTTTGACAGGCCAGATGAGTGTGAGACATTACCATACCATCTTAGTTTGTTTCTTTACAGTGGTGAGCAGATCTTCATATGATCCAATTGCACTAAGGATTCTAATGCACACCTTCTCATTAGAAATGTGGTCTAGGTATGTGATGTTCAGGAACCTTCAATAACATCTCATGTCTAAGGCATGGATTCTTCTTTCTAGTTCTGCTGTCAGGGTCCATGTCTCACATGCATACAGGAATTTGGACATGATGAGGGAATGCATAAGCTTGATCTTGGACCCAAGTGTGATGTTGCTGTCATTCCAAATAGGCTTGAGCCTAGCCAGCGCAGCTGTTGTCTGTGCAATCCTGGAAAGAACCTCAGGTTTGGAACTGTCATCAGAGGAGATATCATCTAGGTACTTGAAGCTTATTACTGTGCCCAGCTTCTGTTCATTCCCTCTTATTTCCTTTTGGAAGCCACTTGGGTTGTTTGTCATTAGCTTGGTCTTTTCAGTGCTGATCTCCATCCCATACCTTAGTGATGCTTGGTTTAGGTGGTTTACTAAGGTTTCCAGTTCTTGTTCATCTCCTGCTAAGCCATCGATATCAGTGAAGCACAGGTTGGTGATTGTTCTGTCTCCAACACTGACACTGTCCTCATGGTTTTCCAAAGCATCAGACACGATCCTTTCCAGGTAGATGTTGAAGAGTGTGTGAGAGGAGGCATCCCTGTCTGACTCCAACTGGTTGTGAACCAATCTCCTATATTGCCATTGATGAGAACTGTGGTAGTCGCCTAGTCATAGAGACTTTCTATCGTGCTGATTAGTTTTGTGTTTATGTTGTATATCCGCATGGTGGTCCACAAGGCTGCATGTCATACCTTGTAGAAAGCCTTCTTCAAGTTAATGAAGACATGACAGAGGTCCTGTTGATGCTGGAGATGCTTTTCACAGAGGATTCTAACACTGAAGATCTGTTCTATAGTGCTACGTTCTGCTCTTAAACCAACCTGTTATTCAGCAATGATGTGTTATGCTTGGGGTTTCAGCCAGTTGAAGATGATCTTAAGCATAACCTTGCTTGGTTGACTGATGAAGTTGATTGTTTGGTAGTTCTGGCACAGCTACAGATTCTCTTTCTTAGGGAGGGCGATGATCAGAGACTGGGTCCATGGGGTGGGACATTCTCCTGTTTGCCAGAGTTTGTTGCAGATTGTTGTGAGGACATCTATCATCAGTAGAAAAACATACTAAATTTGAAAAAGAAAATTTAAAATCAGAAGAAAAGCATACTAAATTTGAAAAAGAAAAAGAAATAAGGTTTTATAGTGACTTGTACTTTGGAGAAGGAGCAACAATCAGGTTTTAAAGTGACTTGTACTTTTGAGAAGGGGCTACAATGAGGTTTAAAGTGACTTTGGAGAAAGGACTACAATGAGATTTTAGAGTGACTTTGGAGCAGGGGCTACAAGTAAACAACCATTGAGTTAATTTCATTAACTCTATTGTATCTGATGTAATTTAGATTTGACTCAATCTTCATTAAAGTGTTGACATAAATAATGGATAGACCTTAACAAAAATAATATATTAAAAGAAGACCAAGCCTGTGATCTTTTCCAGGTGTTATCTGTTATATGTATTTCATTTGTATTGTGTGTTGGCTTTAGTCCATGATTAGATGTTATATATATATATATATATATATATATATATATATATATATACTACACATGTATATATAAAAATGCAATAAACTGACAACGAACAGTGCAAAAGTAGTATCTAACTAGCCTGAGTGCTTTCGACTCTTAATGAGTCTTTTTCAAAGGCAAATACAAAACATAGACAAGACAAACAAATAAAACACAAAAACCATTGTGTTTGCAAAACTTTACATGGCTGTTTCTACAGGAATTAAACCTTTAAATGTATTATGTTTCAACTAGTTTATTTCAACTTGTTGCGGATGCTTGAAAATATTTTTATTGACCTAGAAATCGACGAGCCATAGCGACATTTGTTGTTTTATGTAAATTATATCCCAGATATTTTATTGTCATAGTAATAATTATAGTCTATTAAGCAAATTTAGAGAATTATTTAAAAGAAAATGTGTCGGCCACAAAAAAAAAATAATTTCTCTCATGTTTTCTTCAAGTCTGCTGAAAATATAAGGCACAATATAACACACAATATAACACACAATATAACACACAAAATATTTAAAATTTGGATTTTATTAAATCCTTTGAGGATAATAAAAAGTACATGTACATAAAAAAGAGTTTTCACAAGCATTATGCATAGCTGCATCAATGTGCTAGTCCAGCAAGCACAACCAAATAAGGTGCCTACATCTTAGCTTTGTAGAATTACACATTATGTCAATAAAGAATGTAAACACACTGAATAATATATATATATATATATATATATATATATATATATATATATATATATATATATATCTTGACTGTGTGTCATGCCATACATATACAAATGTTGAAACTTCATGGCAGCAATGTTCATATTATTACAAAAATAAATGTGTATTACCTTTTTTATTTTTTCCTTTCACAATGGATCTGATAAAGATTTTAGTAATGTTGCAAGATGTTTTCAATGAAACCTAAAATGATTTTTTTTTCCATAAGTTTAAAAGACAAATTAAAATGTTATTCACATGCTAATAAGAAATTCATAGAGATTAATTGGCAAGCAATGGAAAGGAATAAAAAGAGCACTCAGTGGCCATTTCTAAGTATGCAGTGTAATATCAGGTATGTGACACTGTGTTGACTAGTATGTTGTATGGAAAGCTATACTTGACAGAAGATCTATACAACCTAAATAAAACTGTGCAAGTAATGTACAAAGTTGATATTTGCTTGAAATGAGTGAATAACATATATTTCATAGGGTGGGTGAAAATACTTAAATTTTTCATCCATACCATGGAATACATCTGTTATTCACTAGGAGCAGGCAAATTTTCTTTTATATTTTGCTCAAGTATTTGGCCAGCAATATTTATGACAGACAGATGTATAAACAGCAGATTTCTTACTTTATCCTGTGTTGTCAGTCATTATCCTTTGTGATATTGTCAGTCATTATTCTTTGTGATATTGTCAGTCATTATCCTGTGTGATATTGTCAGCGGTTATCCTGTGTGATATTGTCAGTGGTTATCTGTGTGATATTGTCAATGGTTAACCATTGATGTTCTTCCGTGCTTTGTGTGCATGAGCACAGAAAATATTGGTAGTAACATAATTATCCTTCCCAAATGAATGTAATACAACACCTAATAAAAATATGACATAAAAACTAATAAGTACATCATTGGGTTTGAATTTGGTTCATCTGCATGTAAGGCAGCAATTTTTACCACAATGCAACACAAATGTCTGAAAATGGATAATACAATTTTGGCAATAGATCTAATATTATTGGCCTAGCAGTGAAAAATTATATCTTGTATTTCACTCCAGTTAAGTATAAAAATTATTTCTTTTGTAAAATCCAGTAATTCACAGACTAGCATGAAATAAAATGAATTTCTGTTTAACAAATGTTATAAAATCAAGAGTATCTCCATCCATCTTATAGTCTATGGAAATAAATAGGAGACAAAATTTTAACATGCCAGTGACTCTAATGATGAATCCAGGATGTTGATATATCAAGTATCACAACTTCTATTATGCAGCACAACTCATCAGTAAACATATACATAAAAAAATTTTCAATGGAAAACTGAGTATCAAAACAAACAAAAAATGCAAGAATAAAAATACAATGCAAACAGCAGTACAGAATAAGAGCATGCATTTCCAATTTTAAGAAAAAGAATATGAGAACCTCAGCTTTTTCTTTTTTAAATTAGGAAACTATTTCAATAAATAGATGGCTTACTGCCAAAGGAAGAAAAACAAATATGAAAATTTCAAAGAAATATTTCGTATAAAAGCCAATTCAATCTGGATGAAAATGAACCTCCATTGAATACTTGTTATGTACAAGTAGACATTTAAGCAAGCCATCATCATGTAAAACTGTTCTGTTCAAAACATAGCTCATTAAATGTGATTATATGGAGTTTTAAGTCTAAGACATGTGTTGATATTATTTATATAAAACAAAATCCAACAATCATGGTGTGACATGAAAGCTTGTGATTCAGTCAGTTAGCCATTTCATTCCATCACTTCTTAACCAAGTTTCTTCATCAGCTCATCAACCTGGGTCCTGAATGGGTCTTTTGGATCAGCTGTCCGTTTTACCCTACAATTAAACATTGATGATTGGATTAAGTTTAAACTATAGTCATCTGCAGACATTTTTTTTCAGAACAGTTAAGAAAAAGTATTACCTCTGGCTAAAGATAAGTTTAAAATGATTTTGGCAGAATTTAGGCAGCTGTTACTTTATGGATCTCTGTTACTGATTGAAAGAGTGGAAAACAATGATCAAACTAGAATCACATAGATTTTTTATAAAGATTCATCTGAACAAATCCATTTTGTATGTGCATGAACTTTTAAAGTGTTCCATTCTAATAAATGGACTGTCCCATGTTAGAAACTTTATTTAAAACTAAGGTTATTAGTTGTCAAAGTTTCCCTTCACATATAACATATGAATTCACTTCTAAATCAACTATAACTGTAACATGTTTAGACCCATATCTGCCATCACATAAGGCACTGGCAGATCTGAGTCTATGTTGTTTGATAGGAGTAATCAGTAGAATACACATTGATCTGCCAGGGCATTATGCATTGGCTGATCTGGGTGTATGTTGTTTACGGTTGGACTTGACCTCCAGGACAACTTTGTGTACACATGATTTTATGTTTTGAATTTATGTACATGTATTGGTATCATCTCACCTAACTTCTGAAAATATTATTTTTTATATGATGACTAGAAACACGAATGAACCTAATTAAATATAAATTTTCTTTTACAAAGAGTATATTACCTCTCCATGTCTGCCATAATAATTAAAAAGAATATTTCACATAAACTGAATGAAAGATGAATTTTCTCAATAAAGAATCTACCAGAATGGTTGATTTTCTACTAACCCTCAAAATCAAAGGGAGACAACCTTTGACACATGCAAGATGCAAGGACTTTCCATGATTTAATAGATATTTGATATGAACTTGCATGTATATTTTATTGATGAAATGATTTGGACTTCAAACAAGGCAGATCTTGGGGTAAAACTCTGAGATTAGCTTTGCTAAAAGAGGCTGATAGAACTCAAACTTACCAAGCACTGGCACACATGGTGGCCCACTTCTTTGGTCGAGGTTTGTTCAAGATCTCCAGTGCCAAGATCAGGTTTTCCAATCCCTTAATCAGCGATGGACTTTTCTTTCGGAAAATTACCAATAGCTTTGAAAAACAAGAGAGAAAAATATATAAAATGAGTATTCAGAACTTATCGGTCAGAGAACAGCATGTGATGCTTATGATAAAAGAGTCAAAATATGAACATCAACTTACTTATTTAGTGTGTTAGAAAGTAATCATGTTTTAAGATGTTTCTGCAATGTCACCAAAATGTACAAGCAATAAAGTTCAATGAAAACATTGTAATAGAACAGTCTTTACACATTTTATGTGATATTGCAATTTAATAAATGGTATTTGTTTTGCCCATCAGGTGTATGCTGATGACACCCAAAATATACAAATCTAGCGACCCAACTTAAGTTGAAGCTACCATCCAAGGTGTAGAGAGATGCATTTCTGATGTGAAATTATGGATGACATGTAACAAGCTGCAGATGAATGATGATAAAACTGAAGCCATTCTGATTACAACACAGAGACTTTCTCATTCACATTCTTTACCTCAGACAATAAATATCAGCAACACCAACATTAAATTCACACAGTCAGTACAAAACCTAGGTGTTACTCTCAACAGTACTCTCTCATTGCACCAACATGTCATGAACATATGCAAGGCTGCATATCTTGAGCTGAGACGCATCAGCTCCATTCGCAAGTATCTTTCAGCTGATGCCACTAAAACACTTGTGTGTTCCTTAGTACTTTCATGACTGGACTATTGTAACTCAATTCGGTCTGGTTCGTCTCAATCTCTACTCCAGAAACTTCAAAAAGTTCAAAACACAGCTTCTCGGATCATCCTTAGAGTACCACAATCAGAGCACACCTCCCCCTGCACTGTACCCTACACTGGCTATCCATTCAATCCAGAATTAAACACAAAATTTGTTCTCTGTGCTACGTTTCACTGACGGGCTTGAGTCCAACATACCAATCTGACCTCACCCATGTGTACACACCAGCAAGATACTTACCCTCCTCTTCTGACACTCGTATTCTCATTATTCCCACTATGAAAATGAAATCATATGGACAACATTCTTTTGCATACCAGGGCTCAGTAACATGGAATGAATTGCCCACTGAACTTAGACACAAAGACACAGTGATCTCATTCAAGAGCACTCTTAAAACCCACCTATTTCAACTGCAAGAACAGACTTAAAGACCTAATAATGTTTCCTTACCTTAAATATTTACAGAATGTTTTCTGTTTTCTAATTTTGTGGTGTTTGTTTTTATTTTTGTAATCATATCATTATATATGTTTTTTAAGTGTTGTCAAGTGTTGTAAAGCGCTTAGAGCTTCTAAAGATTAGGCACTATACAAAGTCCTCATTAATATTATTATTATTATTATTACCTGGGCCTAAATCAATAAGAAATGGTGATTGCTCAGGTGTTGTGGATGGAAAGATCTTAAAGCAATTGATTACCATCAAATTCACTTAAAACAGGTCCAGCTTCTTTATTATTAGAAAGTAATGTAATTTTGGTTCAATTTCAGTAATGAAGGATACCAATATATTATACAGAAATCATATTTGAAAAGGGAACAGTCTATGGTGACAATTCTGTCAAGAACATTTTGAGAAGTTATTTAAAGTCTTTTTCCTATTCTTAGCAATTCAAAGGCTGATCAGCTTCTACTGAACCAAACTGTAAAATGGAATATAATTCTGTTGAGCATTTCTGTTCAGAAAAAGTAGCCCAAAACTATCTTTGCTTTGTCATATAAGTTACTGTATGATACATCAGTTGCACAAAACATAAGGAGTTTGCAGTAGAAATGTGTGTGTGTGTGTGTGTGTGTGTGTGTGTGTGTGTGTGTACAAACTAATTTTAATGAAGTAAAACATTTTTGCATAGTTTTCTCTTTTCCAGATGGAAAATACCCTCAATCACATGATAAGAAATCTTCCTCCCACTGGGTGATTTCTGGAAAATTCCAATATCCAGCCCCTGGCCCATGTGCATTAGCTCTCATTCTTTTCAGATCATAGTACTACAACTACCATGACATCAGTACAGGGCAGGAGAAGGGACTCTAGCAATAGCAACAGGTAAGTATTGCATCATTAGCATTAGTTTTACCTCTGAGAAAGCTAGATTTAATTATCAGTAGTACCATACCTGTTGCTATTGCATAGCTGAATTTGCGAGTTCAATGGGAGGCTGATGAATCTACAAACTGGTGAAGGAAAAAGGGATGAATACTCACCCTTATGGTAGACATGTTACTACTACTGAATGGTATTTGCATGGGTCACTATTTGTGTTACTACTATCAAACACAAAGAACATATGCTTTAGACCTGGTGAGCCAGTGAGTGAATGCAGAAGGAGGAGAAGGTCATGTGAGATTGCCAAAACATGGCTTTCATCACATCCTCTGGTGATGGATGACTTAGATAGACTCATGAGCTAGGAATGGATTAATATCAGGGTCTTTAATCATTGTGAATAAATGTTCCTCTTGATAAGGGATTAATATCATGGTCTTTAATCATTGTGAATAAATGTTCCTCTTGATAAGGGATTAATATCATGGTCTTTAATCATTGTGAATAAATGTTCCTCTTGATAAGGGATTAATATCATGGTCTTTAATCATTGTGAATAAATGTTCCTCTTGATAAGGGATTAATATCATGGTCTTTAATCATTGTGAATAAATGTTCCTCTTGATAAGGGATTAATATCATGGTCTTTAATCATTGTGAATAAATGTTCCTCTTGATAAGGGATTAATATCATGGTCTTTAATCATTGTGAATAAATGTTCCTCTTGATAAGGGATTAATAAGGTCTTTAATATTTATGGTAATCCACATTGGAACAGTGGAAGCCAAAAATATGAGAAGAGCCTTTCATGAGGAGGTAAAGGCACTTCCTATACATTAATTTCCATTTAGAAGCAGCCAAACAAAATGTAAAGTATTAACAAGTCAGTCTTGATCATCACCAGGACAGAAATGACTGAGACTTGGGATTTCAACTGGGAGTGGAGTAACTAATGGAAGCAATTCTTTTTTTTGCTAAAATCCTGGTTAGCAACAGAGAAAAACTCACTCATCATTTCCATTAACTTCAGACATCCCGGTTCTATTGATAGGCATGGAGGAACAGCACCCTTTCAAGTCCCTAAGCAAATTGTTGTTGACACAATCAAGTCCCCACCCTCTGGAAAAGGGAGAGTAACGATACAAGTCCATGAGTTTAAATGAAGGTTCTTCCTATGGATCAGAGTGTAACCTGACTGGTAATCAACTAATTGCAAATTCACTGTGCAGCCGTCACCATTCACTGGCACTGGTCATCAGGCACCAATCTATGCGTAATGGCCACTAGTTATTTCAGCCTCCTCGGTTTGGGGACGAGGACTGAATAGAGACTCTCTCCAGGCTACTACTGAATCTCACTTTTGATTGGAAATGGGCATACAGACTCCAGATTAAGCAAGGAAATTGGATTGAATCAGTACCCCTTCCATATAATCTGGCTAAATACCAATAGGATAAGGGGCTTTCCACTGAAGTAAAATGAGTAGTCCTTCTCTTGTACATCTAGGCCTTGTGGAAGAGATGCCAGTATTGCAGTTTGTGGGACAACATCTTCTGAAGTAGGGTCAAAAAAGAAAGGATGGGCAGGCATTCTTTCCCCAAACACTCCAACAGGGTCTCATCCACATTTGAAGAGTCTGCTACTAGTGATAGTCCTTTAGTTCTGTGTGTGAAGTTACGGGTTGAGGTCCCCCCAGGTGTCTCCCGCAGCAGAGAGAGAATGGGTTGCAAAGTCCAGCCTCCCAGAACAGAATGATATCCTGTTAGTACTCGTAAATTCTCAACAGTTTGATGTAGAAGGGACCAAAAGGCGCTTTCTTCCATCGGGTTCCAAACTGCCTCCCAAATGTCAATAAAGACAGCTGATGATGAATAGATCTGCTATTGTGACAAGGCAGTTAATGAGGTTTAACATCATTTTATACCAGGATCTGTGCAGCAAGCCTTCAGGTTCTGACCACACTAAATTTTTCTCCAGCTTGGAAAGAATCTCTGGGCTACCTCCCATACAAACCTTTTTCTGCTCCCACATCCTTCCATGGTTAAGGAGGTTTCCCAGTGGTCTAGTAAGGGCCAGGAGTTTGACATCATTAGGGATGATCAATTTCAACCCCTACATCTTCCGTTTCTGCATCTAGTTATTATGATCTGTATTTGTAGATTTCAGGAAAGCTTTTGACATGGTGGATCATGAAATCCTTTTGAGGAAACTAAAGATTTACCAATGTGATGAAAGCACAGTTAGGTGGTTTACGTCATACTTAAATGAGAAAACACAGCAAGTTTATACAAATTATGTTCTGCCTGAATCTGGAACAATTGGATATGGAGTCCACCAGGGCTGAATTCTAGGTCCATTACTATTTATATTATTTATTAATAAACTACCCCTCTTACTAGGGGACTCAGTTTCATCTACAGATCTCTATGCAGTTGACACAGCATTATCAAACAGCAAAATCACAAAGCATAAACTGGAAATTTTGTTACAGGATGCCTCGAACAAGATGGACAATTGGTGTACATGCAGTGGCATGGTAGTAAATACTGGCTAAACTAATCTCAACACAGCAAAAAAAAAATAAATCTTGATAGTGATGAACTATGTTTGACATGGAAGGATGCAAGTTTGAAAATGGTCTGTTATGACAGACTACTTGGTGTTTTGCATAGACAATAAACTATCATGGGCTGAATATATGAAATATATCAATCAAAAAGTTAATTTAAGATTGTGGCTTCTCAGTAGGATAATATATTTTCTTCCAGAAATGCAAGAAAACTATTTTATAGCAGTTACATACAACCCTGTTTAGATTACTGTAATACAGTATGGGGAAATTTAAATTATAAAAATATTGCAAAGCTAGCATGTCTTAAAAAAAATCATTTGGGCTCATACCTATCCAAACAGAAAGCAGGGAAAATTTAAATGGTAATTATAATATTACCTACTAAGACCAAATCCAGTTAAGAAAAGCCAAGTTAGTGTAACTAATGATAGAACTTTGGTATATTTACAGTCACTATTCCAGTATAGATTACCTGATAATACTTCCTGCCTGTGATCGATGTCTTCCAAACAGTATAAAATTCCCAAACCAAATATGGAATTATTCAAAAGAGTGTCCAGTACCCTGGAACATTGCACTGGAATAGTATTCCAGTTGAGATTAGAAATGCCTACTCTATTTCCTTCTTCCAAACCCAATACATCCAGTGGCTTCAGAGATGTAGTTAAAATGAGAATGAAAATTACTGTATTTGTATTTATGAATTATCATTAAATATACTACTTATCTATTTGTCACTAATTGCATATTATTGCAAGTATATTGACTATGTGGATTCAATATGTATGGGTGAGTCTCCATCTCGTGAAAGGAAAGCATTGGGTACTGTTTTTTCTCTCTTGCATTGTGTTCCTCATCCGTCGGCTCCAGTCGGTGCCAGTAGAGAGGGTGTTTAACGACCAGTCTACGGTATTCTATCTCCAGATTTTCCTGGTACCAAAAAGGGCAAAATCTCGACCAATTATAGACCTTTCATCCTTAAACACGTTTTTGCGGAGAAACGTTGAAAATGGAGACCACAGCCTCAGTCAGGAATGCCATCAGACTCGTTGATTAGGTTGTCCTCATCGACCTTCACGCTACTACCTTCACATTCTTATATTTCATCCTCTGATGGAATACCACCAGTTTTGCTTGGATAGCGAGGTCTTCTAATTTCGTGCTCTACCGTTCCGCCTAGTGTCCGTATCCAGAATATTTCATAGAGTCTTAGGAGTAGTTGCCGTCCACGTAAGGTCACTGGGGATCAGTATTCTGCAATATTCCAACAACTGGTTGATCTACAATGGCCAGCTAAAGCCCCTCAGACTAGATCTGTCTCGCTGTTTCTTCATCAGAACCAATCTGGGCCATTTCTTGAACCCAGAGAATCTTAGATGACTCTAACTCAAGATTTAATTACGTGGGGATAAATGTCATCATAAACAGAGGATTACTGCGTGCCATGCAGGACAGAGCAGATAAAATCCTAACCCGTCTGAAGGCACTGCGACCTAAGACCATGTTACTGGCTCATACATTTATCTCTTCTGGGGACCTAGTTTTCCCAGGCAGATTACAATTGGACCCTCTAAATTTTCTTGTTTTAGCAAACTAGAACCACCATATGGACACTGAGACTACTCAGATTTCTTATAGTCTAGATTTCCACAATCATCTGATTTGGTGGACAAATCAGAAGAGGTCTCCAGCCAAAGTCCGCATGTATGACCCCCTAAGTCCTATTGCTATCTGTCAGATTCCGTGTGTATGTTCATCTGGATCTGGATGGGCTAACTGTCTCTGGTTCGTGGTATTGGGAAGAAAATGCCCTTCGCATCAACGTTTTTAAATGATGCCACTGTTCTTAGCCCTTCAAGAGTGCGTTGATAAAAGAAGAAGTCACCGCGTTATGGTCTCTTGCGATAACACGTCGGTGTTAGCATACCTCAAGCAATAAGGAGGCACAAATGCTCATTCTCTCTATGTGAATGTTTGAGACCGCCGTCGCTGGGCAATTTATGAAGGGATTACACTTTGAGTTCAGCCTGATGTGGGATCATCTGTTCGCTTACGCCATGCACCCTCCACGATGATTTCACAAGTACTTTACTTGCAGTCAGCACTCAGCAGTAGACCAGTAGAGGGATTGCTCCTCCGTACAAGCATGGCAGGCGGGTAGGGCATCCCATGAGTTTTTCTATTGCCTCCACGCCTCTGCATGGGCATTATTGCAATAAATAATTCTGAGAAAAGAAAATCAATAAAAACTTATATGTACGCATTAGGCAGCAAAATCTTCTTACCTGTTCTCAGGTGTTGTGTCTATGAAATGAATTAAAACAACCACAAACTGATCTGTTAATTATAAGTAAGTTAGTTATGTTTATTTTGATACAATAATGTCAGCATCATATATTCTAAGTATTGGAGACAATATCTGTGGAATAAAGAAGAAATCCCTCGTCTTAATAATAATAATAATAATAATAACAACAACAATAACAATAATGAATACAATTCAAAACTGACTCTTAAGAACGAAATATGTTTAATCACTAAGTACACATGAATGAATTGAAGTACTTGTGTGCGACCTTATTCTGGAGATTAAAAATGGCAAAAGTCAAATTAAGGGGAGTTTAAATTCCGATGATTCACGACTGTTTTAAAACAATAAAACAGAATCAAGATGACTCCACGTATCTAATCGGTATAGATAAGGATAGCCAAATACGCACCCGAGCCTGAAAAAGGAATGAAATAATTCTCAATCACAATAATTTTTATACTGCATGATGTTATATACATATTTTTACTAGAATTCTGCTCAGAAGTTTCAGAATAGAGTTTGTTCATTTATGTCTATATATTTGGTAATGGCGGCCGTATACGACAGTTGGTAGCATGATTTTCAAAATCGACCTTTCTGGCAGAATACTATCTCTCGAAGTAGATCATTTCTGTTAATGTATTAAACATGAAACGAATGTTTCTCAAGCAGCATATTTCAAAAACAGTTGTTTAACATTTCATTTTGTTGGCAATATACTTTATTGCACTATATTACAAATTTAATAAAATTGAAAACATTTTGTAAAATGATGTTCTCTGTGGAAAGATAATGTTGTGAGTGTTTATGAGTAGAAGTCAACTCAGTGACTGAGGAGCTGTGATCTTCTAAACTTCAGAATTGTTTTGTTTCACAGATAAATATATAAATTTATACATTGTTTGAAAGGCTGTAAAATGGCAAGCATGCTGAATCATTATGTGATATTTTGTTTTAGAGGGGAGGACGATTTAGTTTTTAAACATTTCAATTTTTTTTTCTAAATATTTTTGAAGAAGCGTTTATCGGCCACCTAATTTTGTGATCAGATAGCTGTTTAATTGTTTTAGTGAACCATGTCACGGGCATTTGATGAACACTTGGTTTCCATCTATAGCGTTACAAATTTAGAAGAAAATATCTTTTTCAATATTGCAACTGTCGATGTTCAAAATGTTTTATAATTTTTATTTCAAAGATTTAAGTTTGAATACACAAAAAGTCCTTAACCGTTATATTTACCCAGTCTTGCAACTAAAATATATGATACTTTTCAGACCCTACATGTTTATCTCAAATAGACGCAAACTAAATTTGAAAATAAATATGCGTGCATAAAATTTATACAATTTGCCAATGTCACGAAACTATGTGTACGAAAATCACAATGAATTATATATGAATTTAAATATTTATAGGTTACATTGCCGCGTAAAGTGTTATCCGGGAATTTGTTAAGTTTCGGACAGTCTATTTCAAGTTAAACATTGTACAACTGAACAAACAAGCGACACCTAAATACAATTTCTTTTCTTCTTCTGTCCAAGAATTTAGGGTTGAGCACATCTCGAAGTGAATGATAAAATCCAACAAGGGTGTCGTCCCGTCGTACGACATCGGAATAACGACCGGCCTCTTCAAGGTTTTCCGCGGACGATCAGTCGCCTCGTTGCTTCCTTCTGTAACCGTTCCCTTGCTCTCAGATCTCGCTCTCTCTTTGAGAGCTGCCTGCACAGCATCTCTTGTCGCTATGGTATCGGCTATTTTCTTGGTCTTCGGCGACTCTGAGGACGTCGACATCGCCTGTCCTCTAAAGTGAATCTCGTCTGGGGGCGATTCTTTTTCTCGACCACTCCCCTAACTTCTTGGTTGTATCCGCACCCATAGCCATAGTCCCTTCATTACAGTTAGTCTTTTCTCCAAATCTTCGCATTTCTTCGTCAAGCGCCGAAACTCATCTTCAAAAGGAATTTGATGTCCTCACCTCCGTTTCGGGGATAAGCATCCAGTCGCCTAATTGTGACCCTCCGTAAGCCATCTTCTACTCCTCGACCTATCCCACCGCTGCCCAACAATTTGTAGCGGAATACTCCCTCGGCTACACTGCCCCGAGTCTCGCTATCTCGGGTTCTTTAGGATAGGTCTTGTATTTGGAGTGATACCCCGCTGAATCTGTCTAAGGACTGCACTCCAGTGTGTGACAGATTTCTATCTCAGCGGGATACCGTCTTATTCCTGGCTTCTTGTGTTTCGCAGACTTGGTTGCAGTCGCCGACTGTGTCGCAGGGTCGCCTACTGGTCTTCCTCTCGTCGCCGACTTGGTCGCAGAGTCAGCCACTGGGTCGCCTACTTGGTCACAGGGCTGTCGCCGAGTCGCCGACTTGTTGCAGGGTCGCCGACTGGTCGCAGTCTTGATCACATACTTGGTCGCAGGGCTGTCGCCGAGTCGCCGACTGGTCACAGACTTGTCGAAGGGTCGCCGACTGGTCGCTGACTTGGTCGCAGGGTCGCCGACTGTGTTGCCGATTTGTTGCTAATCTTGGTCACCGACTTGTCGCAGTCTCGGTCAAAGTCGCCGACTTGTCGCAGGGCTGTCACCGAGTCGCCGACTAGGTCGCAGAGTCGTGTCGTTATCCGATCGAGATTGACAAAGAGAGAGGACAGTGCGAAATGATGAAAGAAGAGCTATCTTCAGTCAAAAACGTGTATTACCACAAGACCTCTGCGTTTCTTGGACGAGCCTTGTAGCGCCGGGCTTTTAGTCGACGAAGGACCTTGTCCCTATTCTTTTCCGATTCCCTGGCCTGGCTCTCTCCTGTCCAACGAAATACGACCAAGTGTGCTTGCTCTGGCGGGGTGATTATACTGCTACTCTGCAGGGGACGTCTTCACTCTATACAACTTCCTAACACACCACCACAGCAGCCACAGTCAGTTGGCCCGTATACATATTCAGGCGGAATCACGTGAACCAAAACTAAGACGCTAGATGGCACTACGAAGCCCGCCAAACATTTAAAATCACAACATAAACTTTAACGAAACGAAATATAAAATAACGAAACAAAAATTGAAGTCCGTGGGGTTTCCTCGTTACAGTATGTTGTACATATTAAAAGATGAGAAATGTTCTGGTTTTTTTTTGGTTTTTTTTAAAAAAAAAATAAATTATAATACATTGCAATTATTTTTGTCATGCATGAAAGCGTTTACTATAATGATGGTTTCATACAGTCGCTGTTATGAAAGAATGTAATGTGGAACGAAATTATGTGCACGGATGTGTAAACGCTGTTATGAAAGAATGTAATGTGCAACGAAATTATGTGCACGCATGCGTAATGTATTTCTTTGTATTCGCGCTAAAATATATCAAGCATTGCACGATTCAGTCATTATACTATAGCTGTGGGGTTATGTAACCAGGATACTGTGGTCATTGATGACGTTCGAGCGACAATACCAGTTAACTTACTGTAAGGAATCGAAGGTTCTGGACCGATTGGGGGTGGGGTGGGCTGTCTTGTGAATCCTTTGGCAGGCTGGGAGGAGCGGACCATACGAGGCCGTTCCTTAACCCTTTGTTGGGATCCGTGTGTTTGAATCTATTGCTCATCGCTTGGACGCCACGAGATTAATATCATTATGTATATTTATGGAATATTTAATATAGCATCACACTTGTTGATGAATGATACATTGATCACACTTGCTGACAAGTACATACGTCAGCCACATTTGCTGATAATTCCATACAGTTATATCTGTTTATAAACTCCATATACTGATCATATAAATTTCAAACACGGATCATGTATGTTGATTTATCAATACATTAATCATATATATTGATAGATTCCACGCGTTGATCATATATGTTGACATATGACGTATCCAATTAGGAAGAATGTAATTTTTTTAAAAAATATCCGTTGTTGAAATCTTGTGCGCATGAAGATGTCCGATGCATACGTCATTAATTTGCATTATACATAAACTGTAAACTATTTTTATTCACTAGATCCAGTGCCACCTAGCGTCGTCTTGCTACAGCCACCATACTTATCTTCAAAGACATTGCTGCCAGGACCCTTACAAAATGAGTCGTATTCAGATCAGCTCTTTTGAAAGTGAAATGTTTCGGAATTTTCTTTATCATCAAGAGCGACTATGTTTGATAGCAAATCGGCATCATGGGTTGAAAATTAAAACAACTAATGGTACTGCCACATTGCAGACATCGTAGCGATATGACTGAAAATTTTTAAAGCTACTTTAAAAATCCAACACACACACTTAAAATAACTAATGCCAGAATGGAAAATGACAAAATGTGGTTTAAACTGTACATGGTTTTGAGAAGAAAATGGAGAAACGCAAATGTCGACAGACGTAGAGTGAGGCACGATGGACTCAGGGGATAAAATCATCATAAGGCAAAGCAGGCAAACTTTGTGAATTCATAATTCATTGAACCGATAGGCATAGGTCATACCTTCATAACTTTCAAACGGTTGTTTATGTAGGCCTTATCTGCAACAACCTCCGTGTGCTCTTCTTTAGTAAGATGTAATGCATTGGCCGTTTCCAAGGATGGTTCAAGGTGTGTACTGATAATCGCCAAGTAGCTGTCTGACATTGGACAGTTGTAGTCTGCGAGAGAGATTACCATACAAAAGATACATCATAATAATGTCACATAATGTAGATTCCCAATGGTCAAGCTCTTCCTAAAGGGAGAAAAACAAACTTGCAATAAAGAAGACAAACTCATAAGACCAAAAGCTGAGAGAAGCCCGAGCGTTTTAGCGATTTGAGTTATTGCTAATGTTTACAAGGAAATGTAAAAATAAATAATATAAATTAAACAAATGAATAATTATCAGATGAAAAACATAATCTAAATTTGCAAACTTCATGTTTATTTTTGGGGGGGTCAAAACTGAAATTGTATATGAAGCTGGAAAACGGAGTAGGGAACAGAAAAACAGTTTCCCTACCATACGATCTATAATAAAGTCTTTCTCAAGGAATATTAATGAATGCACACACAGTGACGCCCATAGAACACACACACACACACACACACACACATATATATATATATATATATATATATATATATATAATCTTGTAAGTGATTCGTTAGGGCATCTCTGAAAATGAACTTGTTTCAGTGGTTTCCTTTGACATTAATTTATATTTTAAAACAACTTCAGCATCTTGTAAACTAATTTATCCTAAGAATTATTTATAAAATCCGCTCTGGCATTTTAAAATTAAATGAGATTTTAACAAAATACTATAGTAAATACTATTGTTGACAGACTAGGTTAAACGATGAAAGTAAATGGTTGTTGTTGTCATAGGGTTTAACGCCATTTTTCAGCACAAGATAGGCTATACATGGCGGCCAGTATTAATGGTGGAGGAAGAACCCGGGAGAACCCGGAAAGAACCACCGACCCACGAGAAGCTACCGGCAAGCTTTCTCACATAACCACATTGGCCGAGCCCGAAACTCGAACCCACGCAGACATAGGTGAGATGGCAGTGATCCGTAACAGTGTGCTCTTTAGACCACTCGGCCACTCGGTGCCCCGAAAGTAAATGGTATCGAGTAAGAAAATCTAATGTCAGCAAACATTGCATATTCTGCGTGTTTACACACAACATTTCCATTTAAACATATTCATTATGGGTTTCTAAGCCTAAAGCACTAAATATCAAACTGGTGAAAAGGATTTTGTTGGTGAGAATACCAGATAATTCACATAAGTTAGAAGTAAAGAAGTAAAGAAGAGAATGTGAAAAGAGTTTAGTACTATATATGTATATAATAAATATATTTTCAGGACTTTTCCACTTAGTAAATATGTAGGTTGGGAACATGAAGCAAAAAAAGGACATATCGAAATGTATTCATGTGCGAACATCGGAAAAATAAATTAATATTCAACTTATATATTCCAAAACTCACTTTTGCGTTAGAAATAGTGGAACGAAAGCTTAAGAAAACAAGTTGCCCAAAGGACAAAAATGTTTCTGTATGTATATTAGCAAACTGCACCGTGAACACGCAGAGCTACTTATGGCGTAAGTAAAATCAACAAAAGACCTAATTAAGGAAACCCAGCAGCCCATCTTTGTTGCTAGTAAAATAAGCTAATGATACTGTTAGCAAGAATGAGTAAAACCGAAGCACTGAAATGTCAACATTGAGTAAATCTATTAATTAGCGAATATAAGCAAAGAAATGTTAAAGACATTTTTAAGGTAATACTATGTTACCTCCTGGATTGAGCAAATTGTTGTCTGAATAAGCTTTTTCCAACCACTTGTAGAAGACATCATCTCTGTTCGTTTGACTGTCATGCCTTAAAAAGGAACAATTATGCATTTAAATAAGATTTATATTCTACTGTTTTAAAATTAATCACATCAGATACCACCTAATAAATATCTCATTACAAAAATACATTTAAAAATAGCAAGATTTGTTTTCAAAAGTCGACCTTTACAGGCCACAGCTTTCGTCCTTGATTAAGAACACAACTGCAAATTTATTTTTCCAGAAAGGCTCACAATTGCATGACAATTTGCGGCATCAGCATATTAGGAAAGAAAATATCGTGTAATTAATAATATTGTTATTACACACACACACACACACACACACACACACACATTACAGCATATATATATATATATATATATATATATATATATATATATATATAAATATAGAATATATGTATAGTATGTACGCTGTATCAATGATATACCACGAGATGTATAAATGTTTCATTAAAAGGAAACGAAGCTTGCTGAGTTTCCTTTTAATGAAAAATTTATACAACGAGTGGTATATCATTGATACAGCCTACATACTGTACATATATTTTATTTATATCACATAAAAATACATATATTTACCCTTTGAACGGAGTTCAGATTTACTACAGGCAGCCATATTTGACCTAGTCAATGAACTCCTCACATCCCCGAGTGTGTCCACCACAAAATGTAGTTCTATGCCTTTAGTGGCTATTTACAATCACCTCTGCATATTAATAAGTTGATTGTTTTCTTTTCTTGGTTTCTATTTTTCTCCACATTGATTGAATCAATATAATACACACTTATGATTTAAACATGAAAGATGGCTTTAATGATAAAAGTAGAGCAGTAGCAACACTTGGATAGCTACGCCATTCAGACACCGGCGCATGGAAATTAATGTGGAATAGAAACTAAGCCAACTGACGAACCAACAAGAGGTAATTAAAATGTTTTAATATATTTACAGTTGATCTAAGTCATTATTTTTAAGTGATCGTTATTTTCATACGTCACTAGTGACTAATGTGTGGAAATTGATCATTGATCTAGAATCAACTGCAGACGCTCGCGAGAATGTTTAAATATGCAAGATGCTTACGCTCCTCTTCTGACACTCGTATTCTCATTATTCCCACTATGAGGATGAAATCATATGGACAACGCTCTTTTGCATACCAGGGCCCAGCAACGTGGAACGAATTTCCCACTGCACTTAGACACAAAGACACAGTGATCTCATTCAAGAGCGCTTTTAAAACTCACCTATTTCAACTGCAAGAACAGACTTAAAGACCTAACACTGTATCCTTGCCTTAAATATTTACAGCATATTTTCTGTTTCTACTTTCGTGGTGTTTGTTTTTAATTTTGTAATCATATCATTACATATGTTTTTTTAAGTGTTGTCAAATGTTGTAAAGCGCTTAGAGCTTCTAAAGATTAGGCGCTATACAAAGTCCTCATTATTATTATTATTATTTATTATATATGCGTATTATTGCGCCATGGGCGGATCACAATTTGATATGCCAATAGCAATTTGCTTATCACAGAGAGAAATAATTATATTGAATACTTGCCACTTCTTCAGGTCAGCGCAAAAGCTTCTGCTCAAGGCAAATGCACCGCCTTTTGCAAGAGCGGAAACAATGTCAGGTACTCCCAAATGTTCTTGTCCCTTGCTTTTGTCACGCCAGTTCAGAGCAAGCTGAAGAAGAAGAAGAAAGAAAAGAAACTTGCTTTAATATTTTGAAAGTGTACTAGGGGCAAGATTCCAAGGACTTTCATATAAAGTCGTTTAAAACCTTGACCTCTGATTATTAACAAAATGACTTAGCTACTCCCTCCGTGATATTTCTCATGCGGTAGTATATCGAATAATGTATTATAAGGCCATCATCAGAAATCAAAAAGTAATTTAAAAGCTGATTTCTATACCGATTATTTATCTGACAGTCCAGTTTATGGCTGCGGCTTTGTGAAATGATGCAGCTTCTACTTTCCTTTGACTTTTTTTTATTATTTCTGTAGAAATTATACGTTGACAACATCGTTCCAAATTTATTTGTATATCTTACCTCTTAGCACTTTGTTCTTTAACATTTATCAGTTAACCTTAGTTCTCGTTTATGAGTCTCTCCCTCCATTTCTCTCTGTGTGTGAATATATATATATATATATATATATATATATATATATATATATATATATATATATATATATATATATATATATATATATGGCGAGAACAAAATAATAATAATAATAATAATAATAATAATAATAACAATGATACTTATATCATGAACGAAACAACTATGCAATTCTGTGTTTCATAATCATATTAAGGTATACCTCTTTTGTAAAATCATCACACACTGAAGTGAAGCCGCTTCGTAGCTACATATGTCAACGAGGATAAATTATGGGATATATTGGACATAAACTGACTTGGATGGAGATTCTATCTCTTGTTAAATAGTGGTAAAGAACAATTCTTATACAGTCTTATTAACTGCAGTAATAGTTTTGTGAAGCAAAATGATACAGTCAAAGAGTAGTATACAAGACCTTTGAAACTCATTAGCAATTTACAACCAGTCGTTCATCGTCGAGCAGACTTTATGCTGTGGAAAGCTGACGTGCCCTCACTAATAATGTTACTATGAAAACAAATTCATGTACTAAAATAGCTTTTAATTTCTGTTGTTTTTTTTTTAAATAAGAGGAGTCAATGATTTTCAATCTGTGCAAGTTTGACGAATTCTTAAGTACTAATTTAGCAATCATTTTATGGACATTTTGAGTCGGGTTACTTTTTCCCATAGTTTTCGACGTATAACCTTACATGGGGATGTGTATGCAACACCGACCAGTGCAAGAAAATACACATCAGCCTATAAATATTTAACTGGTTTGGATTACTGGGACTATCCTCTATGTAAATAAAATATCAGTTCTACTAGCGAATATCATTAATATTGCATATATTATTGAATATCTGACATATTTGAAAATTATTGTTTATTTAATTACAATGCGTTTATATCATTAGTTATATGCAAAATTTACAGTACCTCATGACACAATTGCAATACATCTCCATAGTCTTTGTTACTCTGTTATGCTTTCTTTCCAAAGAGTTTTAAGTTCGTTTAAACGCAAATTAAAAGATCTGTAACAAAGACTTTATGTAACTTTTGTATACGTGAAATATACATCTTCTATATATAATAGTTATAAATATTTTATGTACGTAACGTGATTATTCATAGAGTAAATTACAATCGTCGTGTAAATTTTATTGAATAAGTGATTCACACAAATATACTCATTGTTTGTAAAATCGTCTATTAAGAAGGTGACTATAATCAATGGTTGCTGAAGTCATTTAAAGGTTATTCAATACAATACTATTTTTATGAGAATACCAACCTTGTAGGGAAATGAAATCATGTAAAAAGAAGATTATTTTGAATCAGTGAAAACGTTCCTTTTCTTTCTGCAATTTTTTTTTTATGCACAATGAACGTCAAGATCAATTGCTAGCCGACTTGCATCGTCGACGCATTTATCAAAGAAACAAAAAATGAGCAAAACATCCGAACAAGATAGTCCTTATTAATTTCTTACTGAGACGAGTTTATTTCGAAGGTCTCCTTGCGTTGTAAGGACATTTTCTAATTCCGAGAAGGAGATTCCCATCAGAATCAAAACTGGGAACCATTCATCTGCTAGCTTCGCCATCAACTGTTTCATTTGGTTATCATTCAAGAAGTCTGCAATAGTACAAAGCAGATACATATATAACAACTTATTGTTGGATCTAGTGTTATCGCTTCAACTTTCCCACCCTTTGAAACTGAATTGTAATGGATGACAATGTATGTGAATGGCAAAATTAAACAATATATAATAGGACCACGTGAAGTTAAAATAAGCAGGTCGATTTCAAACAGTGATATCTAATGATTAATTTTAAGACTTTTCTGCGTACTCTTCATAATATAATCTTAAAAGATTACGAAAGAAAATGGCTTATAAACTCCCCATTTTACGTGGATTAGGTATGACGTATGAATACCATTTTACGTGAATTAGATATTATTGCTTCGCATGAACATTCACAACCAACTACAAAGTTTTCATGAAAGCGCGGTTTAATCGTGACAAAATTTACAAGATAATAGCTAATAAACAAATTCATGTATTTCAAGAACTCACTGTGGGCATTGAAAAGCTGAAGATGTACATTGAGCTATTTAATTTGCTCATTGGAAATGACAGTTTTTCATGATGAATAGATTTAGGATTATCGCAGACGCTATGAGGAGAATTGCTAGAATACGGAAGTCTGCTATAGGCCTACTATTTAAGCAAACGACAGCCATTGACTTACTCTCGAGGAATCGTACTCCATTATGATTTAACGAGAAAAGCAGAGTAAAATAAACTTTACCAATATGTCCAGGATGGTATTTCATCTCGCAGCTTAATTCATAGGAAAAGTCTACTTTGCCCCCATAAATTCATTTTGCTTATTTCCAGTCTGAACGTTATTAATATCTTGCTAAAACTTGGATTACAACAAATTGCGGGGCATTTGGAATCTTACAAGATATATCAAGTGAAACATTTATGCGCATTAAAAGTGTCTTAACATAGAAGTTGGACAAAATCACACGATTTTATTTTAAGATTTCTTAAATACTTTTTAACAGACCTAAGTTATCAATGCATTAGTGTATAAATAGTAATTGTGAACCAATAGATTTCATATTCATATATTTATTCAAACGTATTTTACCAGTGCAGTGTCGATATTTACTGCATTATTTACCATTTTAGACTAAATATAGACCAAGTTTAACTTGCTTACCTATAGATATGCAATTGTTTATTGTGTGATGCACAAATTAAATTATCCTTGGTTTATTCTATATTATCCCATGTACTAATGTTTGAATCTACGTTAATTGTCAACAAGATATTCATGATACCTGATGTTGATAAAAATATAGGAGCTTCTTTTGCCGTTGGAGTGAATCCCTGAGCATTCTTATCATATACTGTCGTTTCTTTCGGATTCGGGTCTAATCCTGGAACTGGAGGCACTGCTATCCTATCTAGTTCGAATTCGAAGCTTGTCAACGGCTTTTCTATGTCATGCTTATTATACCCTCCATCCGTGCCAGGTCTAGATGGTAGCTGAATAATATCCAGTTCCCCCTTGACAAAAGATTTTTCCTCTTTCATCTGAATAATGAACCGCTGAAAGTTATTCCTCTTTGGATGGAACTCCAAAATCACATCATCACTTGTTCCTACAACCTTTATGGCATCAATCAGTTTCACTTGATATTTTTCTTTAGATAAAGCAACAATTTGATCTTTTAATTTCCCTCCCTGTTTCTTATAACTTTCATTTTCCCAGTACTTCTGTCTCTCCGCTGCTTTGTTCTCTTGACAGCATTCGATTGCAAGCTTCCAAGTGTTTGTCTTTTCTATACGTTTCAAGAACAAGAGAAAGACGACAGAATGTTCTCGTTGTCTGGATGTTCTGAAGAGCTGACTGACCTGTCGCTTCAAGTCGAGGTCGTTTCCGGTCTTTTTGAGGGAAACAGCCTCGATGACAATATTCCTAGTAAATTAGAATAGAGACTCATAGTGTTTTGTTATGACTACTCTACTTACTTGAAAAACAATAAAGAATATTTGAAATAAAATTTGCAAAGTGGTATTATGTCTAGAAAGATGTAATTGTTATCTGAAAAGGGAGATGATCGTTTGCTAAGATGAATTGAAGAGAGCTGTCATCAAGAAATATTTCACAAACATCTGAAATAACAGTTTCTCCGATTATATTTCAGCATGAACTGAGCAATGGAGTTCAGATTGGTAATGCGGGGAGAACATAATGTTTAACAGACTAAAACTTCATGCACGTGCTCAGATTATTTAGAATTTAAAAGTGAGTTTACAACATCAACAGAGTTACAATAATATATAAATTAACAAGTTATGTGTTTAGTCCACACATCAATTAGAAAACTGAGTATCGAAAAAGATAAAACAAAACATACACCGAGGATGAAGCCACATCCAAAACGACACTGTCATCGATAACATTCTTTTCTACGTTCAAAATAGACCAGCTATTTTCGTCTTCTTCCTCTTCGTCCCTGTCCATGCTGAGAATGACAACACGTCCTTTCCCTTTGTAATTATTAGGAAGTGGCACTATTACGTTGATGGACTTGTGTGGCTTTCCACCCTCGCTTATGATGGAGTAGAAGGAAGTGGCTGACATTATGTCTTTGAATTCTTTTGTCTTTGCTGATATGGTCTTCGGTGGCTCGGTAATCTATGATTATTATTTAATACATCAAAATATTTTGCTTCAGAATGAACCACACACACACACACACACACACACACAGACACACACAGACACACACACACAGACACACACAAAACACGAAAGCGATATTTTCGAGTGAAGCTAGAGTACAAATAGGAGGCTTAAAATGCTTGAAGTACAAGGAAAACTTTCTTTTTCATTTTTCATGTCGTGCATTAGTTGTATGTATGTGTTGTTGCAGTTTTACGAATTGTGTACTTGTTTGCATACTGTTGACTGAAATAAAGCTATTATTATCATCAAATGATGTTTACGTACCCAAATCAGATCAAAACTATTCCTTCAGATGCCACTTGTAACTAAATTGGGAATATTACTGAAATGGTTATGCCACATGTCCTGACTGTCCTTCTAACCTGTAGCATTACATTTTAAAACATATTGTACGAATTTGAGTTGGCTTCTTTGTTCTGAATTTCTTTCTTATGCAATACCGTGGTGCGTTTGAATATTTGGTGTTGCAATAACGGCTTCCTGCGCCGTCTAGCTGCTTGCAATTTTGCAAATACAAATGTTGATAACTTTAGTCTTTCGTATACTTTTAAGAAAAAGTGCATTCTTTTCGAAACTGAGCTGATGCTAGTTAAAATATAATTTATTATCTATCTTTGTACGCTAGGAGCTGAGATTTAACTCTCGAAGCTTGGTGGATTAGAATATATGCGCTGTATATATCTATGGACTGTGCTATAAAAGTAATGATGATGATGACGATACGTATTATTATTATTATTATTATTATTATTATTATTTTACTAAATTGTTTGGCGTATCATTAGACATTGATGACAGGATACAGGGTCATATCTGTTTCATTATCTGGATGGAAGAAGAAAAACTAATTTATATTGAAGGAGACCTTCGTGTATGCTCGTTGCTCAGTTCAAGCAATAACCAATATTAGTGAACTTGGAACTAGAGATGACCTGGACAAAGATTGAAAATTGGAGAACAAAAATTTCTAGGTGTGCTGATGATGACACATTTTAATGATTCAACCCTATTAATTTAACTACCAACGAGATCTAAAGAATAGCAGTTTTGACAAGGAAAATAATTTACAATTCGGACGAGATTTTCTCACAGATTAAGATTCTATTGCATTTTCCCATTTTGCACATTGCTATTCCTTGCACGCAGTGCCACGAACGTTACCTTTAATGACTCGTCTTTTTAAGTTTTAAGTTACAGAAAGAAAACTAGTCAGGACACTGTTCAGTGTTGAGGATTTAGACCACGAACATGAACTGTTTATAACAAACCCTAATATAACTTTATTTGAAAGATTATATTGCTTTCAGGGCAGTTATTCTTACTTGCAAGACTCTTCAGTACGTATCTCTAAAACATCTTAATGTTTTCAGATTAGTTGAACATGTTGAGTCTTGTGTCATACTTTCAAATGAAACCAATGATTTACACATTTAAATGAAATAATTTGCGTTAAAGTTTAAAACGTGCAGAAATGTATACTGTTTTAAGAAGTTCTACATCATAAATATTTTAGCGAATTATCTTGATTGTAGGTGTGTGCTATATTGTTGAACTATTACAAATTTCACTGTAAGTTTTGTATCCTACAATTTAGCTTACACATTTGAAGGAACATATATCTGACGTTTGATTGTTGACTTAACGTAACCTTGTAGACGTTTTACCAATAATATAATTTTTTTGTGTTAAAGGTCACCGGCCATACTCCAAAATTTTTCTTTTTACATCAGATTTGCATTACATGATTAAAAGTAGTTATACTGGCACAAAAAGAAAACAAAATATCAAGTGTAAAGAAGAAATAAATAATTTAATTACTCGAAATAGAAGTATACAACGCTGTTACATCCCCTTAGCTACGATTTCCCACCTATAGAGGACGCCAACAGGAAATGACGTACATTTATCCCCACAAGACGAAGTACGTGCTTTTTGTTGTCGAAAAATAAAACACTATAAACTATAGATAGGGAACGTTTAGATGAAACTAATGAAAACTAATTTACTGTTTATCGTTATATCGATATGCCTGCACGACGTACTAGATTGTGTCGTTTTAAAAACTGTTCCATTGTTTCAATTTATTTTGAAAATTCCCGTTAATACAGGTAAAAAGGAATTATTGCTGGCTTCCCTATGTCGGCCGACTTTATAAAAAAAAAAAGAAATCGGCACACTTAAAAGAATCCAAAGGAATCAAACTTGGCTTCCTTATGTCGGCCGACTTCATAAGAAAAAATCGGCACACTTAAAAGATACCAAAGTTAGTTTCCGGGGTTGGTTTGCTTTGTAATAAAATAACCTTTGTAGTGGATATCGTGTCGGTAAGTTTAAGCAAGGAGTTTATTGCTCGCTGGCAGTTGTGTTTATGCATCTCCCGGGCTTCCATTTGTTTGCCATATGTAATCATAATTGATGTTTGCAGGGAAAATAGTATACAAAACAATAACTTGCTTTAATAATACTTTTGTAACCCATGCTAGCGAAAAGATTATCATTTGCATTCACAGTGAATGTATTTTAAAATAATGATTTTTTTTTTGTTCGGGAGCTACTGTCGTATAGTTAATCTGGATACAATACAAGTTTGCACCTTGTAACTCATCATGCGTGAATGGCAGTTGCCTTCAAACAGTCAGGTGATATTTTCGTCTCTTTTGCGATTTTTTTTATCTGACATAAGCGATACACACTGCAATAAGGATGCATAGGCAAGCGAGAGAGAGAGAGAAAGAGAGAGAGAGAGTATGGGTGTGTTACGTGTCTAGGCTCGTACATAAATTAACAAGAAAAGAGTGAAGACAACAAGCTCTGTAAAATTTAACAAATAATTTATTTTCCTAGAAAAACAAGGTAAAAATGAGTAAAAGGACTTACGGTTTATGAATCAAATCAAAATTAATCCAAGGATTTAAAATAGAAGTCCTATCAATGATAAGTCCTAAATGAATCACAGTTCAAATGCCGATGAAATTCAAAATGAAAGGTGATGACGTCTTCGATAGTCAGCGTTGTATTGATGTGTCAACAGTTCTTTGTTGAATCACAGAAAATAATATTCCAGTTTAGAATTCCGAATAATATTCAATAAACGTCTTTGTCCAAGAATTTTGTAAGGATAACTTATATATATTTCCAGGAATAAGAATCACTAATTCGAAAAAATAAAAATTCAACTCAAACTGGTCACAACAAAACACCTTTAAGTGTCAAAGGTATAGAGCCCAAATGAACTATCTCTTATGAAGAAAACCGTTATACACCAAGTTAAGACGCAAAACAGATTCCGTATGAGGGTCACGTGGTCATTTTCTAGAACAACGTAGAAGTTTTTAACATGCCTAACATCATGTATTTAGCATAGCCTTAACTGAAATCAATGGTTCTTACTCTGGGAATAAAAAATTGTTTACCATAACCCTTACTAGTTCTGAATCAAGGTCAGCAACTAGATACAATGTTTCTACTACTGGCTGTTTATCAGGTCAAACAGAACTGAACTGAATTTCTAAAAAAGAAATCAAATCCAGTGGACAAAATTATCCTTACAATAACATGTAATGGAATAAAATAAAAAAAAATTAAAACTAACAAACAAATAATTAAATTACATATACATATCAGAGAGAGAGAGAGAGAGAGAGAGAGAGAGAGAGAGAGAGAGAGAGAGAGAGAGGCAAATATGTCCACACTTTAGGTATATCGTTCGATCACTGACACAAGAGCGAAATTTCCTCAAAGAGAATTATGACCAGGCATAAGGCCAAATAAATGTTTGGTTGAATACAGTTACTTTCAAGAAAATACAGCATAACAGATACAACTTATCAATCAAAATGTTTGTTGAATTTTAAAATGTTTTAATAGCAACATTTATTATTATATACCGAGATGCAGAAAAAGACCCATAAATACGTCTTCATATTTGTAAAGTGAAGTCAACACAATAATTTCGATTCCTCTGAGGAACCATTTTTAAAAAAATTTTGTAAATAATGTTTTTGTCCGTACCCTGATATTTTTTTCATTGAATAAAGCAAATCTTGAAATAGCAAATTTTATTATCTTAGGTGCTGATATAATTTACAAAGAGAATTTGTGGATACTCCAATTTATTATTTCTAAAACTATATATACTTAAAACGGACAATGGATGTGTACGAATACAAACAATAATCATACACCTTTTTACTGATAACACAAGCGATTTTCGATGTGGTAACTTACTTCCATAGTCACTTTTGTCGGCTCCTCGAAAGCATTCTCTGGTATTGTTATCTCTACACAGCCATCTACCATCGAGTGGACCCTAGTTGCCTCCGTTCCAACTTCAAAAGTTTCCCTTTTTGGTCTGCAAACAGCCACAAATGCGCTGAACTTTCTGAGATCAGCCTTGAACTTGCATGTCCATTTCTCAAATAAAACAACAAAAGATATCACGACAATCGAATATTAAGAAGATGTCTGATATTGCTGACTTATAGTATATTCTGGAATTTATGCACTAAGTTACTAAGTTAATCTTAACAATGTGTAAATTCACAAGTCATAAGAGGCAGTTGCGAATGACTTTTAATTTATGGATTCATTTACATTCGATTTAATCAAGATTTAAATCATATTTACACTCTTCTTGTATATTTACCTTTTTTTTCTCTTTGACACCTATGGCGACAAACTCGTTCCCCTTATTGGTTCTGATAACTACTTCCTCCTTCGGCTCTGGTCCACTGAAGAGAGTCACCGCCACGATCGACGGGATGCTGCCAGTATTTCGACCAATGCGATATACGAAGACATCGCTCATAACCTCCTCGGTCTTCTGAAAACCAAAGTTAATGCCGCTGTTCTCAATCGATTTACGTCTGCACATCATAGTGAAGAAGTCACCTTTTCCATTGTTACTGTACTCAACCACGAGTCCAAGATTCTTAAATTTTGTCTTCGATCCTTCGTGGATTTCGTTTCTTTCTGCGAGTATTTTCCTAAAAGTAGAATGAACTGCAACAGTGTACAAATCAAAGAGAAGAACCTTAAATTAATTATAATTAAGCTTAATTAAACAGTATTATGAATGTCATGGATTAACATGTTCAGTGTTAAAGCTCTGTACCAATAATTGTGATGTAAAACGTGATTAAATTACATAGACGTATCTAAATGTGGAGAAATTTCTGAGAAGATTGCGTATTATTGGTAATCTATGAATAATTGAAGACACTTTTTCCTGAATTAAATGAACTGCAAAATACACAGAAAATTAAAGTTGTATCTTACGGGACGTCATCTTTTTCAGCTGATGTAGACCAAAGATTGCTCAATGCCAAACGCATTTTGTCACTTTTGCATAAACCATACGGTGTTTTTCCCTCCTGAAAAATGACAGCATATGTTATTTTAATTGAAAAGAAATACATCCACCTTTAAGTTATAGTTTTTTTCTATCTTCTCTTCGTGACTAACTTAGTGTTAGATCTTTTGTTTAAAATTAGTGTTCCTTTAATTTTCATTCACAAATCTATTATTACAACATGTTGATATCTTTCTCTTTTAAAATACTAGTAACATTCTCTATTTCTAACAATATGCATGTATTACTGTCTAAAATTTCTCTTCTCTTTCATTCTCTTTTTTCTTGTACCCATGCATGCGTAGTTAAGAAAATTAATCGGAAAACGTTAAAGTGTCCCATAATGACTTTACGGGCGCTTTCTCTTGATTGTTTACATTCAAATTATGCCACACTCTCTCATGTTTCAGTAATTTTGCTCGTGATTATCCTTAGTTATGCTGCAATATACTGGCTAAATACGAACCCGCAAAAGGGTGCATGTATGTGTCAGACTCACCATATCCTTGACCGTCAGGTTGGCCCCGGCGAGGATCAGGTACTCAGCGGCATTAACCTGGTTTCTGTCGACAGCATGATGAAGAGCTGTCTTCCCGTTGTGCTGAAAGCATAAGCAGATAGTCACCATTAAAAAAGGAAAGAAATAGCTCCTATATCCTTTTGTACCTCAGTGTGTTTCTTGTGATATTATTGACAATGTTTGATTGATGAATTGTATCTGAGACTCAAAGCGCCTTATTAACAGCAAATTTGATCATTCGTGATACATGTATAAAATAGTACCTTGACACTAGTTATATTTCATTAGGGAAAAACCCTCTGCTAACACTAATTTCAGTATTTGTTCTCTTATAATGTGATAGATTTCTCTGTTATGTCATAAATTGACGAAATTACGGCATATATAACTTTTGAGCTTTCATGCTAGAGTTATGATTTATATAAACACTGCGAGGCGTGAGTTTCATTTTAGACAATCATACCGAATCAAAAAAATGCACTCCTCTCTCTCTCTCTCTCTCTCTCTCTCTCTCTCTCAATATCGTATTTGTTTCCAATTGAAATCATAAGCCGTGTGTTATCATTGTTATTATTGCTCTTTATTTGTAAGAAATTGAGAGAGTATTGCCTTGCCTCAGATGAAATTTTATGCAAATCTTCCGATACACAAACTTATAAATGTTTTAGAAATATAGGACTTTTGCCACTGTATATCCAAACCTTTATGAAATCACATTTCTTCATGTTCTGTTCAAAATATAGTCAGCAACGAAATGAGTGAATGAGAAAATTACTCTTAATGTCATATCAAGCGGTCAGCTTAGATTTACTGCTTTGGGAAAAGGTTGATTCAAATGAAAAGTGTAGAATTCTACAAAATAAATATGGGATGATTTCAGCACTTTATCCATCGCAAATGATGTCAGTGTGCTATCTTCTCCCTCTTTTTCTCCAGTCATTTTTCATTACTAGGATTTGTTTCACAGTTGTCATCTTGAAACATGTTGAAATACTTGATCATGTAAGGGCAAATGAAGCTAGAACTTGTGTCCAATCTCACTGTAGCATTTTGTGATACTAAAATATATTTTCACTACGAACTTGTAATCTTTGTTTATAAACAGAAACAAAATGTGCAATAAATAATTCACCATGTGTAATTTATTGGAATGATTTTGAAAAACATTCATACTTACCCTTTTATTTCATATGGTGAAACGGTAGTTTAGAAGAATGTACTTTTTCATGAAAATCTTGTTCCACTTTAATTTAATAACTCGGATGCCACTCTCCCGCAGTTTTATTATTATTATTATTATTATTATTATTATTATTATTATTATTCCTTAGAAAACAAAAGAATGCACCTACTTTATCGGGAGTGTCTATCTTGGCGCCATCCTCTACCAACAATCGCAATATATCCACGTGACCTTCATCGGCGGCGTAGTGAAGAGCTGCTTGTCCGATCTAGAAAACAATATTTAATTAATGAAGTTCTTCACGTTGAGAGTCCAGAGATATGCACTATCATACATAACCCTTGCATTCGCAGTTCTGACCTGGACAGCTTTACATTAGCTTAAATACCTCTATATGCATGCAGCTGATATAGCTGTATTTCATTGATTTGCTTCAATCATCTGGTGTTCTTTGAACGTTGTAATTGGTCAAGGTATTATTCTAGTCTAAATTAATAATCCACGAGCAGCAAGTGCATCTTGACTAAACAAAGTTTAAAATAGAGTATCGCATAAATACGAGCGAGATTTTAAGACAGACCACGTTCTTCAGTGTCCTTTAGTTCTGATGCAGATACTGTGTATGAATGTACCCCTTTTGCGCATAGGTCATCTGTTCATAATAATAATAACTAGTTTCATCAACGGCTTTAACGATTACAGAGTTGAGATACAAACCAAAAGATCGTTTAAAATGTGTTGGACCAGCAGGTATATAAAAGTTACATACTTTTTTCTTGTTGAGTATTTAAATCTATGAAAGCACGAGTCCCTACTTGGATGCTTGATACAGTAGTATCATTCCTTCTCAGGAGGAAAGGGGAAAATGCAGCAACATCTTGTATTGAACAAATGCATTACAAATTACCTTATCAGTGCAATCCAGATCCAAATCTGCGTGTTCCTCCAGAATTTTCTTCGTGGTCTTAAAATCGCACATCCTAGCGGCTGTTATAAGCTGAAAGAAAGAATCGACTGTTTTCTGGTAAACATTAATGGCTATTTACAAGACACTGTACAAGCTGGTTTTCTAAATGTATTCATGATAACGACGGTCTTTATGGCGATAGCTGTACTGATGTAAGGATCTCACTGACAAAAGATAGGATTTGAGTTACTCAATAAAACTTGAATTTTGACCAGTCAGGTGTCTTTTGTTTAGAGGTGTATCTTTCAGACACAATGGCAAGATATAGACCTTCCGCAATCAAACATGTCTCTTATCCTTACCAAAGCTACTGTCTGACACTTTTCCATTACTCAGATGACTTAGAAAACACAAATAATTTCGATAGCTTCCTTCGACTAGGGAAAATATCTCTCTCTCTCTCTCTCTCTCTCTCTCTCTCTCTCTCTCTCTCACACACACACACACACACACACACACACACAAGTCCACGCACACACACACACACACACACACACACACACACACACACACACACACTTTACCATGTTTTAATTGAAATTCAATCTTCAACCAAATTATTTTGTCCAAGTACTTTTAACAGCAATGCCGTATGGTGGAGACTTACAGAGACCGCTTTTGACATTCGTTTTATATCTCACAGAGGGGGGACCTTCATTTTGTTTTGCGCATGTCACTGTAAAGCTGGAAAGAAAGAGAATCAGAAGGAGGGGTGCGGTCGCAGGAAGAAGTGTGGAGTAGATTGTGATATGGCTATGATGACAATACCGTGTACTCACCTTTAAATTGGAGCCACTCAATTTGCCCTTCTTTTTTTCAGTCTCTTCAAGTTCCAAGTGAGACCACACCTCATAACTAGTTTTCCCTCTGTACAACGTCTGTAGCTGTAGAGAAGGAAACCGAATCTTAAATGTACTTAAGTTATATTTAAACATTTATTCTAAAACATACTGGGTAAGAGACTCAAACTGTATACCGTGTTTTATTAAATATTACCTATCCACAAAGAATATGGAATGAGATGATCAAGTTAAATACCTTGGAATCGACTATATGTATGTCGTATTTTAATTAAATGCTTTTTATCTGTCAGGAGTTGGTGAAGGTTCATTTCCGCCAGGAAAGGAACAACATGAACGATCCCAGTAACGTTAGGCCGATATCTCCGTATCCGTACATCCCTATCGTACATCCGGCAATATTATTCCCTTCTTTCATGGACATACTCGTCCAGTTATCTGGAACCTATATTTCCACGGACATTATTGGTTAACCAACTTATACACATATTAACACCTAGCTTCAACGTTCGCAACAATTTGTATTTATGTTTATGTATTCACGTGTTTGTTGTTGTTGTTGTTGGGCTTAACGCCATTTTTCAGCACACGATAGGCTATACATGGCGGCCAATATTAATGGTGGAGGAAGAAACCGGGAAATCCGCGGAAAGAACCACCGACCCACGAGAAGCTACTGGCAAGCTTTCTCACGTATCCACATTCGCCGAATCTTAGACTCGAACCAACGCAGAACAGGGGTGAGATGGCGGTGATCCCGTAACGGACGCTTTGGAGCCACTCAAAGCCGCACGTGTTTCATGTATATATATATATATATATATATATATATATATATATATATATATATATATATATATATATCCTAAAGGAGAGAACATACCATAGATTGATTGGCCGAAATGACAAAAACTTAAAGGAAGAGTGCTAAAATGTAGGTAAAATCACGCATTTCATTAAACTGGTAACGTAGGTCAAATCATGCATTCGCATTACATATGGTATCGTCCTACATGTCGTGTGATAGAAGAATGATTGCCCTAGGTAAGCAATTACTCATCGCCTCATTTCACATTTTATATGGAACAATTTAACTCGGTATGCCTATTATTCAATGTGTAAGATAGGATTATTTTGTTCTTGTCTTTTTTTGCAGGTCATATGACTCGGTGGTTAGCTGGAGCATAACAGTGCGGTCCCGAGTGGCCGAGTGGTCTAAAGCGCTCACCGTTACGGATCACTGCCATCTCACCTCTGTCTGCGTTGGTTCGAGTCTCGGATTCGGCCAATGTGGGTATGTGAGAAAGCTTGCCAGTAGCTTCTCGTCGGTCGGTGGTTCTTTCCGGGGTTTTCCCGGGTTCTTCCTCCACCATTAATACTGGCCGCCATGTATAGCCTATCGTGTGCTGAGAAATGGCGTTAAACCCCACAACAACAACAACAACATCATTTGAATTGCTGGTTTGTAAGACGATACTAGTTTGTCAAACTTTAACGAGATAGACGACGTAAAACGATTTAAATGTGGGATGTTTATGACCAAGTATGGTCAGTTCGAGGCGAGAAGATGTAGAAAAAGATTTCGAATCTTATAGCTTTAAGGGGAATATGTAAAATGATGGGATGGTGTCACGTTTGCTAAGCACCCAGCTAAAGTCATGTATAAGCTTTAATCTACCTGTCGTGGGAATATTACCGGGGCGTTGTGTTTGATCTCTAAAGACTGCCGCGGGGTAAGTGTTGAACTCTTGTGCAAGGTTACCATGACCAGCCAGAGACCGGAAACTTGAGTCGGCAAAGGCGACCGGTGATGCCACTTAACAAAGGCTTGCCGTTATCACACCTATATGTTAAAGGTTCAAGGATCAAAAGGAAAGTCCACGGGGTGAACGGGGCGTGTTCTTATCCATCCCCATGTTGACAGACGGCAAGAGGGACATTGTCCGCTAAGTTTGATTGGTCGGTCCACAGCGATATCCAATCAAAACTGAGATAGAGGGCGTGATTACAATTCAGACCCAAATGATACCTTCCGAAATCGTAAGATTAATTTAGTATTCGCCTGGAAGGATTGAAAATCAATAGGGTTTACTCCGAGAAAGAAGCCACTCGTAATCTGGCGGCAGAACCTAGAGAGGTAGATTCTAAGGAAAGACAATGGTTCGAAAAGGTCAGTAAGTTATTTGCTCGATTTTTTGCAGAATATTACGGCATCATAATTGTAATTATTTGTGGTATGTACACTTAATTATTAGGATTGTTTATTATGTAGAATTACCTTTGTAGTGTTCATTTACATGCGTGTTTGAGAAATGGGCTTGGGGATACGTAGAAAATTATTAGATGCAAGGCAGAATTATGTAGATTGTTAGCTTGTGGTCAGAATTAATTTTGTAATTCGCTATTAGGTTACTTTATAGTAAACCAGTGCATTTATTAATGCGTTATGTTAGAATTTACACATGCTTGAATTGTGAATTTAGAAATATGGTTGAAGTATGTAAGATTAGTTATTATGGACGTATGCATATATCAGAGCATGGATATTTGAATATTTGCGTACTTTGTATGAGTTGTAAGGTAAAGAAATGCGCCTGATTAATGTGATACTGTTTAGTATAACGGGATTAGGAATATGTACTGATGTGACGGAATTTATTGATGTATGTATAAGAAGTAATTGAAACCGTGCTGCATTATGACGTTTGTTTTACCATACAAGAACGTATGAGTATCTCGATGTGAACGAATGCGTGACCGAAGAAATTTAATAGCCGTTATATGATGATAGGCTATGTGCAGTGTGAGATGAGAGGGCTAAGGAAAAAGTTTGTACCGTCCTTGTGTTTTCACAGGAAGCTTTTTAGAGGACAGAGAACTTCTGGTTCCATTGAGTCTCAAGTTTTCAAGAGTTACGGAATTGAGACTGTAGCCGAGACAGTCGAAGTCGACAGAAGTGTAGACGTGGGGAAGAAAGTGGAGGAGGAGGAGGAGTCTAGAGAAAGTGGAGGAGGAGGAGGAGAAGGAATTTGGAGAAAGGTCGGGGAGGAAGAGGAGAAGGAATTGGGAGAAATAAGAGAGAGAGAGAAAGGATACAACAGATGAGTAGAAATATAAGGACAGGTGGAAATCAATCTCACACTGCTAATCAAGTGAAGCAATAAGCTTATTAAAGGGTCGAGCGGAAGGAGTGTAATTGGAAATTTGAGTCATTTGATTATTGAGTTTGTTATTGAACTGTTATTCATTGAATTTTAACCTTTTTGTATATTTAACAATCTAACCGTCGGCATTGCTGACTGGGGGCTCGGAGCTTTACATCTATCTCTCACTAAATTTAACTTACAACAAAATAAAGCCTGGGTGGGACTTCTATTATAGTTTAAATACAATATTGGGATCACCCCACCCCCATCATATAGTTCGTCACATATATAATTTATGAACTGCTTCCTTCAAGAAGAGAAAAGCGGTATGTATGTATGTATGTATGTATGTATGTATGTATGTATGTATGTAATAGTTGGGCTGAATTCGTTAAATTACGCAAACAATATTCCGTCTCGAATTTAAAATGCAAAATACTTTCTTGCCATGTACGTTACTTACGTGTACATGAAAAGAAGATGAAAGAAAGCTACCTCATCCTGACTTTATTTTATTTGTACTAAAGGTTTTTTGCTTTTTTATTGATTTTTTTCAATCATTATTTCAAGTGACTTCAGGCAATGATCACATGAAATGCACACCGCGGGTACTTAGAAACAAAATGTCCAGCCGTATCCATATTAGAACCATTTATCTAAAATGGTCGAAACTGTTTACTCTTTTAAATAATGATGTACATGTTACGACGTATTCATACAATTATAAATATGTTTTGACTCAATGATCCTGACTACAATAAAGTCACAGTATGTGTTGTGTTAGTAATGCACTGCGATTTGGTGACGTGCATGAACATGTCAGGCATTGTTAAGCTGCTTTTGTTTCAGACCATTTAGATGCAGACAGAGGTTCTTAAATGACTCCTCCAATGTAATCCAAACGTGTTAAGTACAATAGGTATGAGCTAATTGCTTGATTTACATTGTAAATGTAAAATCAGCGATATATACTGCTCGATAAATATTTGAGATAACTATTTTTGATATTTTGTGTTGAGTATATTCTTTCAATCATCAGTCTAATCTCAAGGACACGTGGAAGTTCTGCATTTAATTACAGAGTTGTATGCGGCTTCGTAATATTTGTTGGTCGTTTTTTTTTGTCGTTGCGACGGATCGCAAGTGAATCGCAAATCCAATACTGTGTATCGTAGGTAACAATCCATTCGTTAAATGTATGATTCTGTCGTCCGTAGATATGCAGCTTTGTAAGCCAAGATGCTGGTAGGAATATTCAGCAAATGAAACATTACAATAAATACCCATACATTAAACTCAGGATTTGTTATTTTGTACTGGTTGTTATCAGCGATGCGAAGCAAAATTGAAATTGCATCCTTATGTAAGTAATGCATTATATATATATATATATATATATATATATATATATATATATATATATATATATATATATATATATATATATATATATATATATATTAGCCTTTTGTTTGCAAATTTGTAAATATGAATAATAAATATACAAAATTATTGTACAATACGCAGTTGCAAAATATACTCGCGTTTCCATTATTGCAAGTTATCCCATTGTAATCGAAATGATCGTGATTGCAGAACAAATAAATTGTACTTTTGCACAAAAACATAGTCTTTTCCACGCCGTAATTACACGTAAAGAAATAAGTAAAAGGTGATTACAAGTAATTGTAACATGGAGCGTCTAGTGCAAAATATTTTGAAACATCTTAAAAGTTTAACATGGCGGTGAATTTTTAATACCTGATTTAGGATGATGGTTTAAGAATCACATATTATACCTGGTATGTACATGAATCAAATATTATGGGGTGGGTGTCTCAAAGTAATGCACCTATTCTGGTGTTTAATCTTCTCCAGCGAAAGGAGATAGTAAATAATGCTCAATATAAATTGCAGTTTTTATTCTGATATTATTTTTGATTAAGCAGAATTGATATATGCTTGCTAAAAAATTTATTAACCTAGAAATGACTTCAGCTTAGGAATAAATGCGTTATTTTATTTAAGGTAACTTCTATTCTTGCATAAGGAATACTATTTTACACCTGAGCTTAGGCATATATGACAATGTTGACACATGCATTAAGTCACTGAGGTGCATGGTAAAGCGTTATGACATCCTGAGGTATTTTCTTTACTCAAGGTCTCTCAGACGATTTCGTGACTACCATTTAATCAATGATGGCTGCAGACATCTCCGAGTCCAAGTTTTCACAGAAACTATTTGCATGCTACTACTATTCAAATCACATACATTAAAATGAAGTACGCAAGACGAATTGTTCGCATAATTTAATGGGCTTATATGCAATGCAAATGTTTATATGATTGAGACATTATTATTATTATTATTATTATTATTATTATTGCAAAGTAACATCCATTGATCTTGTGCCTCACTTTGTTCATTTTTTTTAAAATGAAAAATTGATAAATCAATAAAACGAGTAAAAGTTTCCAACAGTCTATATAATTTTATTTGAAGTCGGTCTCGCCTTGCAACAAAGTCTAAATGAAAGGCGCAAGGGATCAGAATATGATCTGTATGGTCAGTAACTGTGAAGAAGGGTATCCCACACCTGCTGTTATGAGTGAAGAATCAATAATATTTGTGGGTGACGATGATTGATACTCACAGGATCCGGATTAAGAGGGCTAGTGGGGCCCGTACGGGGAAAGTTTTCTGAACTGGCAGCACTACCCGTGTCTGATTCATGTTGACTGGTGTTGTCGGCCCCGCTTTCAGCTCCAGATTCAATATTGCTGCTGCCATCTTCTTCTGATTCTACATGGACGTCTGCAGTGATCTGAATAACTTGACCACTATTAGACAAATCGAAGTTAGCTTCTGTTGGGGCAGGTTGTATTTGCTGAACTCCCCATCCTAGGAAAGACAAAATGATTCTTCAACTTATTCATTTGCATATGCAACATGAACACTATTTATATCTTTCAAATAAAGAGTATGTACCCGATAAATATTTTAATAATGATATTCAGTGCGGTTTGACGTACTGCAAGGAAATATGTTATGCAGACTCTAATTTTAATTTTCGATCGATTAATACACAGAATCTAAAGTAAAAGTAGGGATGAAAGTGGCAAATTTATCTCTTGGCAGATATATATACTTTCAGTTTTTAAAGAAGTTTCCGTTTATTCTGATCTTTGCTATAATAACACACATTTTACTTTCTGCTCTGGAATTATTATCTTTACTAGTCGTTAATAACAAATTGCTCGAAAACGTTTGCTATTATCAGAAAGTTGTGTTTCTTAATTTATAAACATCAGTCATGCATGGATTTATAGCATGAACATATTAGAAAATGCATTTGTCATGCATATACATTTGTCTATTTTTGGATTCTTCAAAATCAAATTACAATTGAATGGAATCATTGTTGTTTTAGGTTTAAAGCAGGATAAGCTATACGTGGCAACCAGTATAATTGGTGGAGGAAGAACCCAGGAAAACCCCGGTAAGAACCACCGACCCACGGAAAGATATCTGCAGCCTTCTCACACACCCATATTAACCGAGCACGAGACTCGAACCAAAGCAGACAAAGGAGAGATGGCAGTGATTGGTAAGGGAGAGCCCTTTAGATCGCTCTGTCCTCCGGGGCCCCTGAATGGAATCGAGTATTGCAATATTTTAATGCTGACTTAAACTGTAATTGTATGTCTTGCTATAAGCGCGCTATCTAGGCTCAGTCTGACGGACACAACTCTTCGCGACATATTTTGACACCCACAAAAAGAAATAATACAAATATGTGTAAGTGTACATTTACATAAATCATAAATTGGTGGGTGGGGTGGGGTGGAGTGTAGTAAACAAATATGGTCCTGAGGTATTGCTTTGTTTATGTGGTTGTGTGTGGGACTGGTGTGTATGGTAAAAACACATATGGTCTTGAGGCATTGTGGAAAACTATATCCTTTGTTTTAAACATGAGAGGACAGAGTTACATTTTATTAATTGCGTAGCTTGTCTTGAGATCTTAATTGGCCGATCATTGTCAGGCGGCTTAAAAAAGACTTGGCTTGAGTATCTATTTCTTGAGCCACGGCCAAGCGTGATGACGTCATTATTAAGTGATCAGAATATAATTGATTAAAGCTTGTGTAAGACACGCGTGTTATTAACCCATTCGTGGAACCCTTTTACCGTATATCAATATTCTAAACGAATCCTCAAAGAAATTCATGAGGCGAAAACAACGCCACTCAAAACCTGCAGCCTGCTCCTGAATACTTGAATGGATCTATGTTCCTTTATGTTTCATGTGTTGTATCTCACGATCTTTTCACTTTAATTCCATATGGTGAACGAGGAAGATAATAAAGGGATTGGAAATGATGACAAATCATAGTCTATTTCTGTTTAGTCAAAACTAGTAAATAGCGACTGTCAGCTTTGTGTCTTTCCGTAAATATGTCACTCATATTCGTTTTGCTTAAATATAGTAAATGTAGAGGATACGGAGAAGACTGGGGATGATTTAAATCGAGTTCGTTTATATACTAAAATTAAATCATAGCATCCATAAAATTTGCTATATTATAAAATAGTGTCACCAAGATCATACTCTTGCTTGTCGTTTGCATTTGAGATTGACAGTTAAAACGTGATTTCGCTTTTCTCCTTTAAAATATGGAGTTGAATCCCTGGCGGGGAATCAGTTGATATGTTTTAATATTTTTAACTGTACGATCATTAAACAGATATTGAATCCCCTGTATACCCATTGAATATGGCAACTTAAAAACAAATTATAATGCTAATCGCTAAAGCATGAAGAATATAGATCTGAGACAGTTTGGATGCGTGGTTCCTCTGTAGCATGCAATGAATCTGCTTGCTGTTAACAATGAAATGGGGGAAAGGGAGAGAACGTTAAGTTTTAGTTACGTACTGCGATAAAAAATATTGCCGTGTCGTTTAAAGGTCATGTGTAATTAACTGTTGTTTCAGGTCAGGTGTAATTAACTGTTGTTTCAGGCTAGGTGTGTGTTTATGTCATCAACTATTTTAAAGGTCTCGGTAAAAAGAGAAAATGAATAAAGATGACTGGCATTCAATTCAGCAACACATCATTCTCTTAATTTCCGGGCTAGTGTTCTTCGCATAAGCTATGGCAAAAAATACCATTTTGATTTACTCCAATAGGAGACGAGTCTTTGTGCGTGCTTTAAAAGATAAAGAGTGTTGCAAAGTCTTTTAGTGAAAACCCATATTCATATGACATCCATAAACAAGATTTCAAGAAGACAAGTGTGGAGACTATAATAAAGATCAGATCGACACTATTTTTATTTACTTGATATCATAATAAGTCTATAGTGGATACCCCATCCATTCAAGAGGGATAACGAATACACCGTTTTTTTTAGAGAAGAGCCATACTTTAAGTAAAATCGACAACAACGTCGTTTACGATAATAAAACTAGATATTTTAAAAAGTCTTTGTAGCTAAAGCCCCATGTTGATTTAAGCATCCATTCAGGAAGAGTGGCTAGAACAAGGTTTTCAAGATGGCCATTGTGATGGCAGTATTGAATGTCCGAGCAGCACCATGTTTATTTTGGCCCAACTAGACCATGGGGGTGAATCTGTATTTAAACTTTCATGAGAATTATCCAAGTAGTGTAGATGGAGTGGAACGGCTGGACAACTGACGACAGATCATCTCACAACTTCTTCTCATCTTTGACCATTAGAGCAAGAAATCAACAAATTCCTGACAGCTCATATCTCAAGACATGTTTACCGGCCTTGTAGCAGAGACATTATTAAAGTCCCAGGTTGTAGAAATTCAAGAAGAAACATGTTCTTAATATTTAATAGCACTTTAACAGCTATAGACATGCTCGTATTAGACATTGCAAAATATAGGTTGAGGAAGAACACGAAAACATTCAACACTAGGAGTTGTCAGCACACTATTACATTAAATTGGTTGAAATCGGCAAATGAGAACAAATGAAGTACTGAATAGTTGAAATGGCAAATGAGAACAGATGATGTACTGAATAGTTGCAATGGGCAAATGAGAACAGATGAAGTAATGAATGGTTTAAATGGGCAAATGAGAACAGATGAAGTACTGAATGGTTTAAATGGGCAAATGGGAACAGATAAAGTACTGAATGGTTTAAATGGGCAAATAAGAACATACGAAGACATGAAAATACTATGATATCCAAAGTGTATGTTTGTCCATGTTTTGTTTTATTAGATTTGTTCAGTCTTAGTTATCTTGAGTACAGTATTACTATTCCTACATCAAAACATTTCATGACCTACTTCTACATTATTTTCATTCATTATTTACAAAATATCTAGTTTTCGATAGAAAAAACCCCAAACAATTCCATGACTATTCAATTGCAGTGTTGCTTTTATTCCCACTGCTTCAGTCCTTTGTTTTCAAGCGTAATCCAATTCAACGGTTTTCGTCTATTTTTGACACAATTTAATTTGTATTTACCTTTAACCTTCATGAAAGAATACTTTGCTCTTTGCTAACCGAAATAGCATGGAAATGTATCTTCCTTTCCTCCTTGGTTGTGACTTCTTTATTTCTCTACAATGCAAATATTTATTGTTATGCACACTTCACTCTTGTGTGTTTTTGTTTCTGTGTAGGTATTTCATTGTCCGTTGAGAGAGAGAGAGAGAGAGAGAGAGAGAGAGAGAGAGAGAGAGAGTACCTGTTGCGTTGGCCTTCTTGAGACTTGGTCTTGTTGGTCTTGACATCCTACTCAGTTTACTCCATGAAAGTCACAATGTTTGCAAGCAAATTTAAATGAAGTATTCAAATACTGGTAAATTTTGTTATCCGTGATTCAGAAATATACTATTCCAGTTTTGATTTGAACTGTACAACTCCAACACCTGTAATAAACATACTGTGGTCACAACATGAATCAAGTCCGTGTGCAAAGACACGAGATTTAATCTTTATTCCACTTAGGTTACCTCCTGACATATAAGGAATACAAAAGAATACTTAATCAATAATCGATAAGCATGGGTGCAATAAGATAGACTAATTCTACTTATTATAGTCCATTTATACAGAACGGTTTCGGTACACAATATCTATAAAGTGATTCGAATACCACAAAGTAAGACATAAATGGTACACTATTGTATAACTCACTGTGCATGCTAGTTCATGTCAGATTTTTTATATTCTTCACAATGCATTCGTTAGGACCAACGAATTCAAAGGTAGTACTGTGCTATAGAATTGAACCTTAATTACTTTACTAAATGTAAATACATTCTCGGGTTCATTTTTCTGTAAATAAAGCAAAGTATGATATTTAAAATAGTTGGTTTACGGTAATATTGCTACCTTAAATATACAATATTTGCATTTGTAATTAATTACATTGAACTACATAGTGAAACTCACCCAAGGCCATTTCCACTGCATAGAGGGTACTATCTTTCCTCTTTAAGGGTGTTTGTCCAACTTACTATCTCCATTAGTAAATGTTAACATAGCGTTGTAAACTTTTACAGTACAATGATTTGTATGTTGTTAGGCTTACAAAGTAAAAGATCAAAACATTCGGGTACGTTTTAATAGGTCTCTACTCTAAAATTATTTATGCCTATTCCAAGTCTGAAGTTACGTTTAAGATAGTTTGTTATTTATGGTTTTAATTGTTCTTTATTAGGGAAAGGTTGTATCTAACAGTCGTATTCGTATCCACATTCATCAAATAAAAATTTACGGATTTTAACGAACGTTTTGCATTCATTATTACGCCATACTTCGTACGTCTTTGCCTTCTATCAATATTCACCAACATTTAACAGTATTTATTTTCACATTGCCAATAAACAATTTTCTTTCTATTTCACCATAAAGAATATATGGAACTGAGCTCGTCTTACCTTTAAGTAAAGCTGTGTGATGTCCTGATAATATGCCAATCTTTGATCAGTACAATATAACCTGTACAACAGCAGTCAAAATAGTTTAAATTGGTAATATTGGTATGTCCAAATTCATAAAGCGCTCTTTCAACCCTAATGCAGTAATTGTTTTCCATTTGAAAGAAGACCCCAGCATAAATAACTTATCAGGTACACTTACACGGCGGTTAATGAAAAAAAAATTATTCTTGATGTATAATGATAATAATAACAACACTATTAATAACCTATAGCATTCATTATATTGAAAAGACTGATAACGATAAGACAAATTCACTAGGCAAACGCACGATACTTGTTTTGACATTATCAACTGACTGTTGTAATTCTTCTATACAAGAATACCCCTCTGTTTGTTCTCTCTCTCTCTCTCTCTCTCTCTCTCTCTCTTGAACATTTAGCTCCTGTGTAGCAGTTGAATGGGCCTGACTGAGTGTGGATTGTAAACGCCTAATAGCGAACGGCCACACTGTGTACATTTGTCAATACGCATTTTGAAAGCCAACTCAATGCCTCGCTATAGTTATAGCCGAGTAATAGAAGGCATACCTTCTAATGTGTAAACAGAACAAATTCAGGAAAGCAGACGAATTGTACTGTGCTTTATAGAATATCTTAAGGAATAGATCTGAGAGAAGAAATTGTATCGTTGTACTTAACACACTGAATATAGCAACCCATTAGGAAATCCGGTGCTGGTTGAGTGTTGTTCAACCTGAAAAAGATTTTAATCGATATGCCAAAACAATCACGCTGCAGCAGAGCATCTTTGAGGTTGTGTATGTAGATAAACCGTAATATTTTTATGCAGATAAAATAGTTGATATCTGGTCTGGAAACCATACAACTGTTGAACTCTAGTTTCTGAGCTTGAGATTCTGCATCGACCTAACACAAAGAACAGCACGTTTGAAAGGTAGAGTTAATTCTCTGATCATGGTAGCTGAATCCCAAACTCAAGTTCGGCGTTGTATAATTCCAGATCTGGGTGATAAACCCTGTTTCAGGTCAGCCACGCGATTCAACTATGGATTATCATGAAGTGAAAACGAGCTAGAAAATGCAACGACCGGAACCACTTGAACAGTACGTCATTTTCGTGTGTGGGTATGCGATAGTTAAGATGGTAAAACGTTGATCCAAAAAGAAGTACACTTGAACCACTGCGGTGAGGTTTTAGGTTTTTTTTTTTTTTTTTACAGAAATAACAATTAAAAGCATTGACTCATGGACCTGCATGATCGCAAGTAATAATAGATTTACGCTAGAGTCTGACATTCAGTGTATGTGTATAAAATGACAATTAGCAAAGCATGCAAAGGAGAACGTCTGTGTTTAGTCACCAACACATCTAACCACACCCCTCATCTACCCCCCCCACGATTCCCTAGAACAAATCGAAATTCTACAAGATTATTATGCATATATTGAAGTCATTCCAAATCATGTTGCATTCCAGGTGTCAAGTCTTCACCCTACACAATGTAGGATGAGTTGTCCGCCATTTTCAAAGATCGGACAAAGAAATAATTTGGGTTATACAAAATCTGCTTACTCGTGGACATACTTGTTATTCAATTTTTTAAAAACTGGTGATACAGTTGAATGTGATACACATATTTCTAATCCCATCACAGAATAAAGACAATGAAACAAAAAGCTGAAATTCTTAGTACTCAATGAAATTCAAATGGCTGCATGATAAATCCTGTTTCAGGTCAGCTATGAGCTAGATACGTGCCCATACCAAAGAGAGTTATTTCCCTTAAGTTGAACAAAGCGTTTGCTGCCAGCAGTTAATGAATACGTTCTCGACCTCTTCCACGGCATGGAATCGGGTCACAATTAGTACTTCCAGTTCAGTACCCACGAATGTAGTTCTAGTCTATTTTTAGAACATTTTTTCCTCTCATTTTGGTGGTGATAGAAGAGTTTTATTGGTGCATTTTTGGTAGGGATTTAAAGGTAATTGTTTATTCTTGAGA